>BDDA01001622.1:0-15075 GCA_001662385.1 Chlamydomonas asymmetrica | reverse complement strand
CGGGGGCGAGGGCGGAGGCGGCGGTGGGGGTCGGGGCGGGGGTGGTGGCGGTGGCGATGGCGGTGGTGGAGGTGGGGGTGATGGCGGCGGCGGTGGTGGAGGGGGCGGGGATTGAGGTGTGCAAAGCCATGGCGAGACACCTGGCCTGGGAACCTCAAACTGCCACAAGCACTCGTCCGTGTACGTAGACCCGGTGCAGCCGACCTGACTGCCATCTGCATTGAGCTGCGGGCCTGTGCAGCTGGCGGTGTTGCCGTGTAGCTCCAAGCTCACGACAGACCCGTTCTGCACGCACTGCCCCGAGCCGTCCTTGACGCTAAAGGACACGTATGCTGTGTCTTGCAAGCTGGCGTAGCGCGCATACTGGCAGCGTTTGCCCGCATACACAAGCGCGCCGCCGTCACTGCCGCCAGTAGCGTTCGTGTTGTTGGCAGCTCCCAAGTAGATTGGAGTGAGCTCGTCGCCCGAGCACACGTTGGTGAGCGTGCTTGATGATGAGAGGCCGCAGCCGCCGCCCGCCCGGGGCCACGTCAGGCAGACCTTGCAGTACGTGTAGTAATCCGCAATCACCCCATCGTCTTCATAAACGGTGATGCAATCCGATGCCTGGGCGGTGATGTCAATGCATGCCGCCTGAAGCTCGCATGAGGGGATGGTGGTGATAGAGACCTGCTGCGGGAAGCTGTCGGTGTATGCGCTGGTGTTTTGCAGCGCCAGGCAGGTGGACGCTGCGGCAGTGGCGAGCGGGCACACGCACTGGTCGCACGCAAGGGGCGGCTGTGAGGGGCTGGCGAAGTTGTACTGCAGGACAGTGCTGTTGTCGGGCTGTACTGTGGCGCAGCCAGGGCGCAGCGACTGGCAGAGCTTCCAGTTGTTGGACACGCCATCGTAAAAGCAGTCTGCACAGCAGCGCCAATCAATGCAACAGGAGCGTTAGTGTGGCACATCAAGGTGCAGGTCAGCACAAGCAGCGATGGCTGTGTTCCAGGCAGCTGCACAACGTTGCAGTCGGGTCTCCTTTGAGCCTCACCCATTCCCTCCCAGTCCAGGCAAGGGTGCTGCGCCGAGCACTTGACGCGGCCAAGGCAGTGAGGGTCAGAGCAGGCGGGGTTGTAGGCCGTCTTGTCACAGACCGCGTCCTGCACATACGTGAAGCGAGCGGCATTGCGGATAGACTCAATTGCAAGGTCAGGTGCTAAGATTGACAACAACAAATCGGCAGGTAGGCACTGGCTCAAATCCTGACTGCCACGTAACGGCCCGTAGCGTACCTTTGCCACGGGGCAGCGTGCTGAGTTGGGGCAGTTTAGCTCAATGTTGCCAAGCTCTGAATGCGGCAGGCCAGAAAAAGATGCGCTCAGGTTTCTTAGGGGTTCGGCATGAGGCAGGAGGTAAAGCAGCAGGGTGTACATGCGAGCCAAGCGCAACTCATATGTACGCAGACGGTCAGGCCAGGGGTGCAGGTCCCTTTATCAGTCCATCCTCACTGGCCCCTACATGCGCCTGCGCTGCCCACTCACTGTTGGCAATGCAGGAGGATGTTGGGCACAGGCCTGAGGCGGGGCAGCAGGCGCCATGGCAGGGCGCGGGCCCTGAGCAGGGCACGCTGTTGAAGGTGCAGGTGTCGCTGAAGCCGCCAGCACCGTTCTTCCACGTCAGGTAGCAGGTGCGGTCGGGGGCACCCGGGGCGAGCAGCGAGCGGCGGTGGCGCGTCACTTGGCTTGCGCCGTTGAACACACATGACGAGTCACACACCTGCAGTGCGATCATTACATGCAGCATGCAAGGGCAATGTCACTGACTGACTTGCGCTTGATGTAGGATCATGCACCAGGTTTAGGGGGGGCAGCTCTCTTTCAGCAAGCTTGCATGCATGCATGCATGACACGTGCATGCCTGGCTATTATGACCAAAAGACACGTTTATGCTGGGTACACCACCTGGCTTGCCCCGTACCTTGAAGTTGGTGCTTGTGCCATCCCGGAAACAAACCTGCATGAACGTAGGACACACACCAGAAGCGCGAATGACACAACACATGTCGTCAGTCGATAGGCCTTGTCAGCACCCTGAACCCTGACCCTACACCCTGAACCGAAGCCCTGCTCCTAAACCCTCACCCTAAACGTTGCTCCTACAGCCCAACCCTAAATTGCTGCAGGTAGGGGACCAACATGCACATATTGATATGTGGCATGCGGGGACCAGCATTCGTCTATACCGTAACCATTACCCAGCCGTCGGCCAGGCATCAGCCTTACGTGAACCCCGCGTGCAGCACCTCACCTGATCCTGCCAGCCAGGGCACGGGCTTGCGGCTGAGCAGGTGACGTAGCCTAGGCAGTGGCTCTTGCCGCCAGTGCACGTGGGCACCACCTTGGTGCAGACGGCGTCAATGGGCACCGGGCAGCGTGCGCTGTGCGGGCAGTTGAGCTCAATGTCGCCCAGGCCTGCTCGGACAGATAAATGCATCGACATGTCTGGGTGCGCATACAAACAGGTAGACATGAAGGTGAGTAGATGATAAGATGATTATTTGGCAAATCTGGAATGATGAAGCCTGGTGAGAACCCTAAGGCATCGAGCTGGCTTCGGTCATCTTCAGCAACTGTACAAGCCCCCCCCGCCCAAACACGTTGCCCCACTCATGCAGGTGGGAAATATGGTTGCTATCTCACCGTTTGTGATGCACGATGAGGAGGGGCAGTTGCCATCCGCCGGGCAGCAGTTGCCCACACAGGCCACTGAGCAGAACATGGCGCAGGCAGTGCCCTGGTGGCCGCCTCCAGTCTTGCTGGCTGCAACCGTGCACGTCTGTGTCGGGGTTCCTGGGGAGGTCGTGTTGGTGACGATGGCAGGAAACACCGGCAGCGTGCGTTCCACAGGGCACTGGCAGTTGCAGCCGGTCGTGGGGTTGGTGGAGCTGCAGTTGCAGCTTGCAACGGAGGGAAGCGTGACGTTTTCAATCGGCTCGATGGTGCCGGTGATGTATTCCGTGGTGTTGGTGTTGCTGGCGGCGGTGATGTTGGTGGCACAACCGGCTGGCTTGAGGGAGCGGCACGCTTTCCACTGCTGTGAGCTGCCCAGGAAGAAACAATCTGCAACACAAACGCGAATGGTATATCATTGCACCCAAGGCACGGAATGGCCCCGAACAATACAGCATTGTGTATGCCATACCGTATTGTGCTGGAGCAATCTGCAGGCAACGGGTTGGGATTTGATGCAGTGGCAACCAGCCGCCGAGACCAAGCCACATGCATGCGGTACTAGCGGTACATACGCTTCTGATGTAACATACCAATACCAATACAAGCGGTACACATCAGGGCGGCAATACTCAACCGCCTGAACCACCACCTCCATCTCCTCACCTGTGCCCTCCAAGTATTGCGTGCAGTACGCATTGCCGGCGGCGCAGCGCACGCGGCCGAGGCACTTCAGGTTGGCCGCGACAGAGCAGTTGACGCCGGCCACCGCGTAAGCGCTCACGTCGCAGGTCGCGCCTGCCAGCCCGTATCGTGTGCAGCGCACCGATGTGGTGCAGGTGATCTCCACGTCCCCCAGCTCGTTGGCATGGCAGGAGGACGTGGGGCAGGTGGCAGGGCTGTCCAGGCAGCACTGGCCATGACAGCCGGCCAGGCAGTTGGCGGGGCAGCCTAGCGACACAGCACCGCCTGCACCATTCTTCCATGGCTGGCTGCACGTTGCAGCACCGCCGTTCATGTGGCAGTCCTTGTCGCACACCTGCATGATGTGTGCATCAATGTTGTTATCATGAGCTTTGCGCACGCCAGGGAACGGGCAGGAACAGCACCATCACGCAAGCTGTCTGTCAGCCAGTACCTGCGGCCCTCTAAAAGATGAGATCTGCCCAGAGCTGCCAGGTCTGTGCAGCACCACACCAGCAGCACCTACAGTACATGCGCAGTGGCATGGACGTGGGTGCTGTGCACACGCTACTGACCTTGAAGTTCCCGCTGTTTCCGTTTTTGAAGCAGTCCTGTGAACAGCACGGCAGCCACGCCACCAATTGTTTGTCAGGATGCCGAGCAGATGGGAGGTCCAGCATGCATGTGCTACTGGCTGGGCTGCACAAGCCCTGTCAGCACACAACACCACAGACAGCCGGTCACAATGCAATGCACTGGTGTGCAGCTTCAACGCTCATGAGCAGTCACGTGACCTGCGCCACACTTACAAATCCCTCCCAGTCCGGGCAAGGCACCGTGCTGCTGCAGCGCACGCGGCCCAGGCAGTGGCTGCGGCCTCCCGTGCAGCTGGGGTTGTAAGCGGACACGTCACACACTGCATCCTCCGGCAGTGGGCAGTTGGCGCTGGCGGGCAGTTCATCTCGATCGTGCCCAGGCCTGCGCATAGTTCATAAAAGTGGGTAGCGCAATGGCAAGCCGGGCTGGCAGTACTGCTGCAACAGTGCATGCACACCACTGCACATGACTGCACACCACTGCTGCCAAATCCGTGCTCGAGGCAGCATGCGCCGGGTTTCATGGTTGCTGTCGTCAGGATTGCAGTAACTACACCGCGAGCAAGCAACCCACCGTTGGCGATGCAGCTGCTGCTGGGGCATGCGCCATTGACGGCGCAGCACTGGCCGTGGCACATGCCGGCTGCGCAGTAAGCCGAGCACTCCTTGCCAGCGGTCCCGCCGCGCCCGCCGACGTAAGGCCCCTGCCCTGCTGCGCACTGCGTCACTGCTGGCCTTGAACCGCCTGCGACATGTAAAAAACATGTGGGTATGTAAACCAGTACGTACCGATGTAGGCAAAATGCACACTAGGCAAAATGCACACTAGGTTGAGTCTATATTGGCAAAGACACATGCACACATGCCAATACTCCTGAACCGCGTTGGTTGCACTGCATGGCGATGTGGGGAAGGCAGCACAGAATGTGTAAGAAGTGCTTGCTCCACCTAGTGGCACCCGTGCACCCCAGCATCAGCCTCGTTTCATGCATGCACCCAATGCCACGGCCAACAGGTGTCCACAAGAGACTCACAGACTCTGCACACGGCGTGCATCTTGAGCGAGGTGGAGAAGCCATCCATGTCCACCAGGTACGTGCCAACAGCCGAGTTTGAACCCGTGATAGGGTTGCCGTCGCAATAGCCGTACGTGGAGTTGACCGCCCAGCCAGAGACTGGGTCACCCGCAGTCGTCAGCGAGGTGTTCACAAAGCCCTTTGCGTAAGCTGCGTAGTAATACGCGGGGTAGCTGGAGCTGCCACCCAGGTCCACGATGCGGCAGAACGGACGAATTGCGTTTTTGCCGCTGTTTGCAACAACGCCCGGAATCGAGGACGCGTCATAGAACGCCTCAAAATACTTCTGTGCACTGTTGCCTCCACTGAAGCTGCGTGCCCTGTTGGCTTTGTAACCTGCAGGACAATCATTGTATTCCACCAGGCAACAGGCGGTGCAGTACCATAAACCATCATGTTAAGTGCACACAAGCATGTTGGGCGCACTTGACAGGTCGGCACGTACAAGCATGCGTGCTGCAACAGAACCTGCCCGTCCACTGTCCTATGCACCGATAGACTCGAAACGCTGGGCGCCGAAACCAAGCAATGAGCCAGGCGCAAGTCCAACACAGTCGTGCCTGTCCCAGGCCACAATGCTCTTATTTACGAAAAGTTTGGACATAGCAGCATCGCTGACCTGAAAACGCCAGCCACGCAAACCCGTAAGCGGTTGCAGACGTCCCAGCGCTTGCGCTGTACAGCGACGGTCGCTGCAAACACGTCGCGAAGTTGTGCTGGTGGACTGAGGCAGGCACGATGTTGTTCATGAGGTTGAGAAGCCCGACCTCTGTCATTCCTGTGGTTGCGGACGCAATGTCGAGCCACGCCAAGTCCGCGGTGTCGGACGTTGCGCGACATGCCGCTCGTGCCTGCACCAAGCAGAAAACTCGGCAGCGAGGTCAGTGGTTCAGGGCTTGCATAGTAACGGGTGTATCTTGCTTATGCACTGGTTATGACCTGTGCAGCAAAGCGGGCCGCTGCAAGCAACAGTGTGTGATAAGCTGCTTATCCACGGAAGCTCGTGTCATTGTATGCAAACTAGGCAGAGCTTTCCACAAAGGCACTGGGCGCCCTTCGGCACGCAGAGCCTGGTGGGTGCGTTTCAGTGCACTCCCTCTGAGTGTGTCATGGATTACCAGGCCAACGCGCTCCACAACAGGCTGGCTGGTGACCACAACTGTACAGTTGCAAACCATCAGGTGAAGTGCTGGAGAGGGTCTGGCTTTTAGCCCTTGTCGAGCTTACGGCTTGTACGCGCTACTGGGATTGTTCTGACGCCGGCGGGACGTCCGGTCTGACGCAAGTGCAGACTCTAGGATGCACTGCAGGAGTGTGTTGAGTTCATCAACTCACCTCTGAGATAGTATAGCAGTTAGCTCCAAGGTGCACAAACTTGCAAGTGGTGCCAGCAACCTCTGCATAGAATCGTGAAGGGTTGCCCTCATGCTGTCAGCACCTTACGCTTGCGCCCAGAGAGCTCTGGGCAAGTGAAACTGACAGAAAGCGCATGTTGCTAGTTTGCTGTTAGCCAGTAGACCTCACAGCCCAACGTGGCTTGCTGGTCACGGATTGGGGGACCCATCACCCACACACACACTGCCGTGCTGCCATGATGGTGGTGCCGCACTGTCCTTCACTCACCATATGTTTGCGCTGAGGTGGTGACGAGGGTCAACAGCCATGCGCAAGCGAGGGACGTCCACTCAACACGACTTGCCATTGCGTCGCACTGGTCAGCAGGGTAGCTAGGAAGGGAACCTTTCAATTACTCATGCTGTCCGTTGCGTCAAAGGCTATGCCGCAAGTAATGAGCGCAGCAGAACGGTTGCTGATGATCAACCAGGGCGTGGTCTTCAGTCCGCGTGGTAGAGGTGCCGAGCTGAACAGCCAACGCGGACTGCACTTGGCTGGACCTTGAACGCGCCTCAGGTCGCTGACGTATAGCACAACAAAGAAATGGTCACAAGTCTCGTCATATATGCAGGTTGATATGACCTTTGGCCACACACTTGGCGAGCCTTGGTGAGTCGCAAAAGGTGGGCCCGAGCACAGCACATCAGATCCAAGGGTTGCACGGGGACTCATGTTCGCAACTGACATTGATTGCCTCATACATTCTTCCCTCAACAGCCACATGCCACAGACCACAGGTCTCCTAAGCACCGCGGTGTTCACCCGGAGGTCACCCTTTAAGTTGATGAACAGGGACTGAGGGAGTCAACCTATCAACCCAATATCAACTGACAAAAGCCCACTGGACAATCAGGTCTCATCCCTTTCCACAGTTTCTGTGACTTGCTGTCTTTGCTCTTTGCTCAACGCTGCTGATTGCTCACCTCAGCTCACACTTGCACGCAGGTCCTTGACTGAGCTTCCACAAGCTGAATTGTGCACTTGTAGTGCAGTTATGTGGGGTGTACCTACCTTACAGACATCATTTCAAGCCACCTAAGAGCCGCGAGAGTATGAAACGCTGGCTGCCGCACATCCTTGGTGCAAGACACTGTCTGATTCCACATGCCCAACTCACACAGCCACGCTGCTGCTGTTAACTGACTGCTGCTGTTAAAGTGCCTCTACCATCCAACAGTCATAGAATATCTGTCCGGTTTTGGGAATTGTATACATCCACGTTTGCCCTGACCCACTTGGAAGCCTGCTGGGTTGCGTTTTGCTGAAGTGCAAAGACCCGGACAAGGACTGAACTGCTAGGTTACGGTAGTTGGACCAAGGCAAAGCAGGCATTTACGTGGTTCTTTCTTAACGGGAGCGCCTTTGTGCCCTGGGCACGACACGGCATGCAGAGCAATCAACTTCATGCCCGGACGGCGGGGCACCGGCACCTCGCATGCCTGCGAAATGCCCTTGCGCGTTCAGCCTTTCAGAAGCCCTGTGACAGTTCCGTTGCTGAACACATCGCTTGCGTGTGAGCCTCCTGTGCTCCAGCGTGCACTGTTGCCAAACCGGTAACCAACCCTACCGCGGTACAGGACACTCAAGACTCAAACAAGAAGAGGACTTCAAACGAGCAAAATTCCTTCAGTTACCCAGTACCGCCTGATGCACCAACCACCTGCCCAGTAACCATACGTATGAGTATGGAAGGGGGAAGTGCAGGGGCTTGCCAGCCGCAGCAGCAATGCCCACGTTGCATGTCCGGCAGGCTCGCCAGCAGTGATGCAAACAGTGTCAGCAGCACCACCCGAAGTAGGACACGACCGTGGAGGCGTCCGCCTCGCTGGTCACAGCTACACAGCACAAGCAGGCAGGACACGCAGTGAATGCGATGAACGTTTGTGAATTGAGCGTATTGAGCGTACACGTATGGTATGGTACGCAAGCATCAATGCAGACACCCTGGCAGCTCTGAGAACCAAGCCGCACATGCAAGGAGAGTAGGAGACACAGTGTGCATTTGTACCGCATGCCAGTAGGAGACACATCATACTGCATGCCAGTGCACAGCGCATGCGCCCACCGGACTGCTGTGACGCCATCTCAATCCACACCAACAACGTAACTGGCTCAACCGCCGCTCATTGTGCCAAGGCACACTGCCCAAACGCACAGTATGCCCTGGCATGTCCTCGTGCTTTGCTGGGTGTGATGGCGCACAGAGCTTCATGCCATGGCTGTGCTGGTATGGCACTAATGGCACTCGTGCTCGCCAACACTCACGCGCTGGCAACATAAGTGCATGCGACGGCAACGCACTAAACTCACCCGTCGAGCGCTGCGAGCAAAACCAGACAGGGCCTGTGTGCTTGCATGCAGCAGCTCACTGGGCTATTGCGTCAGACCCCGCTGGCAGCACAACGCTGACGATCAGCGCCGAGGTTGGCGGGCTGGGCGGCGGCAGCGGCGGCGATGGCGGTGAGTTGGTGGCGGACTGGCGGTGGTGGGTTTGGAGGTGGAGACGGCGGCAGTGAGCACCACAGCGCCGGCGTGTTTGTGTTTATGAGTTTGACGCCTGACACATCAGACATATGGTGTGGACGTGTGTGTCTTTGGTTCGGCGGTTGCATGCATGCAGGCGGATGGCCTCAGGCCTGAATGAGTGTTGGCTCATGTGCATGGGCATGCATGCATGCATGCATGCATGCATGCATGCGTTTACATGCCTGGTAGTGTCGTGAGAGCAGAAGGGTGCATGGCATGTAGGATCGCATAGTCTGTATGCCCTGCATGGCAGGTGCTCGGACCAACGGTCCTGCTGCTGCTGTTCACCATGCCAGGAGTATGGCAGGACCAGGGTTTGTTCACTTGCGGTCGTGCATGCGTTTGCAGCCGGCACCTGCGATTGACGAATGCACGCACCTGCAAGCGCGTGTCGCGCCGCATACCAACACACAATGTGCAAGCCCTGCGAAACCCTTGCGACTTGCAGTATGTGGTAGATGACTAGCCTTGGCAGCTCTGGACGGCAAGCCGTGAGATGGCATGCATGTATCCAGAATGTCTGGAATTTTGATTTTTGCACGACGTGTTTGTGGCGTGACTTCAAATTCCTCTCACCAGTCAAATTGCGGTACAGTGCCCGTAGGGTATCAAGGGAAGGCAGAGGGCTGGCCATATCATAGGCCATATGCAGGCGGCCTGTGGCTCGCTTTGACCAGTATTACTGACTCTCCAGTGACACAGTTGTGTGTAGACTCACCCTGACATTGGTTCCTGTCCTTCACCAGGCTGCAGTCACTCAGGACCCTGGCGCCCCACCCTTTCCCACGATAACCCTTGACCTATTGTTTCAATACCGACGGAAGAATGCGGGAACTGCGAGTGCGCAGTGGCAACGTCTGCTATGATGAGGACAAGGTCTTCCAGCAGCAGGTGGAGTTGAGCAAGTATGAACAGGCCAACAAGCGTCAGCAGCCCGAGCGCAGGAGCAAACGTGAGCCTGGAAAGGAGAACGGGCGATACAGGTGCGCTTTCGGGTGTTAGACTCGTTGTGCCGTGCTGTGCTGTGTGGCTTGAATTTCAACTTTCAACCAGGCTGTTGATCCGGCACAACGACACCGCAGCTTTCGCCATGCACTCCATCGTTCACAGGATAAGTATGTGATAGTGGTGCAAACACTCCACCACCTGCATACTGTGCATGTGGGACAGGGCAAACCGCTTAAACCGCGGGCCTTCAACGACAGCCCGCGCCCCCCTCTTTACAATTACTCGCGTTGTCACACATGCCTGATATATTCCCGAGCGTTCACAGTGCTCGCTTTCAGTCCTTGGTTTTGTTGTGTGCCACTGCTTGCTCTAGGGAAGCCTCGTCCGACGGCGAGGATTCTGGCCATGACAACACCGAGAACAACAACAGTGGCGAAAAGCAACAGGCTGAACCAGGCCAGGGCCGAGACCGTGCCAAGGATGAGGACGCAACCGAGAAGGCAGGCGCTGACGCTGACGACGATGACTTTGTCGATGTTCCCGCCCAGCCCAAGAAGCGGGGGTCGTCTGCCAAGGCGAACAACAACAGCAACAAGCCCAAAGGCCCTGATAGGCGTCCCAGCACCGCTGAAAACAAAGCAGAGGGCCAGGATGGCGAGGGTTGTGACGAGGACGCCGACGGCGCCGATGGTGACAGCGAGCACGCTGCAGACGACAGTCGCAGTGACGAGGGCAGCGATGAAGATGACGATGACGAGGGAGGTGGTCGCAGAGGCGCGCGCAAGAGCAAGCGCCTGGGGACTCGCGCAGCACAGCCTCTGCGCCAGTCCACGCGTGACAGCGCCGCACTCGCCCAGGCGCGCATGAAGCAGCAGGAACGTGCCTTCTCTGGCTCTGCTGCTGCTGACGGCGGCAGCGATGACGACGAGGATGCAGGCGACGACGGCAGCAGCAGCAGCGCTGGCGAGGAGGATGCCGCTGACGGCGCGGCCGCACGCGGCAGCAGCGAGGGCGCTACCGGCGACGGCAGCGACAGCGGCAGCGGCAGCGAGGGCGACGATGACGGCTCTGACGAGGACGGCAGCAACAAGGCACGCAAGCGCCGCCCGCAGGCTGAGGCACCGGCCCTGAGGTGCGTCCAGGCTGGGTTGGGAACAGATTTTGCCCGCTGACTCGCACCCGGCAACGAGCTGGCCTGGCCTGACCGTGGTGTGCTGCGCCAGCATGCACCAATTCCGCATGGGGCAGGGCGGCATGGCCACTGCGACAGGGAGCGCTGACGCGATGCATTGCGGGCGCTTGGATGCGGCTCGCATCCGGCTCGCATCCAACACCTCCTTGCCTCCGATGTGACAGCTCCCAGCGTGTTGTATTGTACCGCACTGTACTGCAAATGCTGTACCGTTTGCCCAACAGCGCCCATGTGCCGGGTGCTGACCTGCTGCCACTCAGTACATCGTCTCACAGCGTTTTGTAACTTGATGCTTGTGTGTTTTGATGTACTTAGTCGTGAGCGTTGTGTGCGGTGGTCTGTCGTGTGGCTGTACAGGTCTCGCCGCACGGCCGCCGCCGCCGCCTCCACGCGCATCGCCCTGCAGGCCGCTGGCGCATCCCTGCCAGACTCGCGCGGTGCCGGCAACGCCAAAGCTCCCGCCGGCAAAGCCAGGGCCAGCAACGGGGCCAAGGGCAGCAATGGGGGCAGCAAGGCGGGAGGCAAAGCCAAGGCGGGCAGCAAGGTCAGCTCCAAGAGCACCAAACAGACGGGCGGGAGCAAGAGCACCAAGGGCCGCGGCAATAGCAGCAAGGAGGCCGAGGATGACGAGGAGATGAGTGATGCCAGCAACAGCAACAGCGGCAGCGGCAGCGATGACGGCGTGGAGGAGGTGAAGGAGGCGCGTGGAAAGGCCGCCGCTGCTCAGCCTGCGGCCAAGAAGCAGGTGAAGAAGAACAAGAACAAGCTTTTGGGCGACGTGAAGCTCATCCTCAGCTGCAACGCCAAGACCAACGAGTACTTGGTCAAGTACAGGGGTGAGCGCGGTACAGGGGGCAGCACAGGGGGCAGTACGGGGCAGTACAGGGGGGGAGAAGGGGATGTGCTCGAGTCCACGTCGCGCGCCATTCAGCATCACCCCGCATGTATCAAACCAACACTGCGTGTGGATCATGAGCTGAGGTGATTATCGGTATTCCGCGTCGCCTTCAGAATTTTGAGGCACAGAAGGCATGCGCTGCCTTGCTCTGCGTCTTAATCGGATCCCACATGCTGCATTGCATGCCTCCCTGCAGACGTGTCATACCGCAAGGCGGAGTGGGTTTCGGAGGCGGCGCTGCAGGCTGCCAAGCCCCTCCTGCTGCGCAGCTTCCTGGGCCGCGGCGACTCGACGGCGATCGACCCCGACTGGCTCCAGGTGCGAGAAGTCAAGGGGCGCGTCCCATCACACACCCTGTGCGCGTGTGTGTGAGGGGGTCAAGGAGCACGGTACATCACACAACGTGTACACGTGCGCGTGCACGCGCCATCCTTGCTGTTTGGGTTCCGCATGCCAGGTCTGGTTTTGCGGCTTGGTTTCACTGTCAGGCTTGTTGCAATTCCCGATCTCATCCCGGCCCTGGCTGCATGCCCCGCCATGTGGTGCTTACACCATGAATGCCTACAGGCATACGGCAGCACTGCATGAACAACGCTGCATTATGTGACACCCTGACATCATGCATGACCGTGTCCACAACCGCGTCGTGTCGTGTGAGGAGCTGGCGATGCCTGATCACTTGGTGTGGAGCAGGTGGAGCGGGTCGTGGCTCACCGCAAGGCGCCCAAGTCCCGCCGCGCATCGGACCCCGCAGACCCCCCGACCATGCAGGGCGACATCGCCACCCCCGCCGCAGCCACGGTGGCCGCCGACGCGGCCACCGCCGGCGACGCCATTGCCGGCGGTCCTCTGCTGTACCTCGTAAAGTGGCGCTCCCTGGACTACCAGGACTGCACGTGGGAGCGTGGGGACGAGCTGGAGGAGGATGACGACCAGGTGAGCAGGTCGGGGCAGAATGCAGGAACAATGGAGAGGTTTAGGAGGGCAGGAACTCTCTCGCTTTCCTACAGCCGGCTGTGGTATGCAGTTTTCCGCCGTATCATGCCGGTGGTTGTCTGCAGAGCAGGTTGGGTCGGACCGACTTCAGGTATGGCCTCTCATCTTGTGCCTGTGTGCTGTGCCCGTATGTTCCGCCGCCTTCACTTGTGCTTGCCTGCAGGCGGCCGTGGTTGCGTACTGGCGGCGCATGGCGCACCGCCCCCAGCTGGACCTCTCCAAGCAGGCAGCGCTGAGGGACGCGCAGGCGATCGACCTGCCGGCCTTCGGCAACGGCCGCAAACTCAGAGACTACCAAGAGGTACTGCACTGCCTTTGGGGTTTGTACTGCCTTTGTACTGCCCTTGCACCTTTTTCTGCACCCTTTGTACCGCCTTGCTGTGTGGTCTGTGGTGCACACGCCATGCAAGGTTGTGCCATGTTGAGCCTTTTCACGGCTGACTGTTGTTGCTGTCCTAGAAGCCTGCGTTTCGCCATGTTCATTGATGTTTGTGCAGAGACCTGGCACTGGTTGAACATAAGCCGCGTATGTAGCGCTGTGGCATTCAGTGCTGCCGTGTGCCCAGGCTCGCTCTCCTGTTGCCCACCAACCTGGCTGCTGACCGTTTCTGTCTGCCTGGTTGATGGTGGTGCCTTGTCTCAGGTTTCCGTGCGCTGGATGGTCAACAACTTCGTCAAGACCCGCAACTGCATCCTGGGAGACGAGGTGAGGGCAGCGGCAGCGGCAGGTGTACGCACAGTAGTGGGCCATGACCGGTCAAGCTGCTGCAGTTTCAGCTGAGTGATCAGGCAGGCGCGGTGCCCTCATGCATGCTGTATGTAGCCTTTGCTGACATGGCTAAGATGCACTCGCTGCGGGCCGGATGGAACCGGTAAGATCAGTCAGTACCTACGATACTCACTTGGAAGCACATGGCTGCTTTCATACATTCATGCATATGCTGGCATGCGAGCGTGCATGTTTGACCTGAACAGCGCACAGTGCACATGCTGACCTCCTTGGGCTGACGCTGTTGATCGCACCTCCTGATGGGTGCAGATGGGCCTGGGCAAGACGGCGCAGTCCATCGCGGTGCTGGAGAGCCTGCGTGCGCGCGGCGGCGTGCCCGGCCCCTTCCTCATCGTGGCGCCCCTCACGACGCTGGGCCACTGGAAGCGCGAGGTGGAGACCTGGACTGACATGGTGAGCGGTGCTGCGCGGCTTGCAGGTGTGGGATAGGATGAAGGCGGTGCTACCCGTTGACGTGGCTGTGCTGATGTGCTCTGGCCCAGAGTCTGGGTGCACGCTGTGTGGTTCGCTCCTGGGGTGGTGTCAACACGAAGAGGCATGTAACGTGTGGATTACATGGCTGTTGTGCCGGCTGGGGCACAGCATCGCCAGCGTCTTGTTTGGGCGGAATGAGATTCAGTTACCAGTTGCCAGAAATCAGGAACCTGTTTCATTGCGGCCTATGCTTCAACCTTTAAATCACGCGTTTCACCTGTTTTCCCCACGCAGAACGTTGTGCTGTACGCGGGCATGGGCGACGACCGCGACGTGATTGAGAGGCATGAGCTGTGGATCAACCCCAACGTGACGCGCAAGCTGCCCAAGTTCACGGTGCTGCTGGCCAGCTACGATATGCTGCTCAAGGTGGGTCAGCCAGACGGTTGGCCAGCACAGTGGTCAGCCAGTCAAACACTCAGTCAGCCCGTCAGCCGGTCAGCCAGCAGGGGTCTAGGGAAGACTAGTAGTAGGCCGGTTGCTGCAGACGAGTTGCAGGCTGTCACCACGTACGCACTTCTCTCACACCAGATGCACGTCGGCCGAATGTCTCGTCCTCCTGTAAGACCGCTTGTTGCGGGTGATCTGCTAAACCTTGCTAATCCTCACACGCGTTTGTTGCGAGGACTAGTACCGTCGTGGCAACCCCGGGACGCATGCGTGGTCTATCCTGCATGCTCTGTTGCTTCTGGTCTGAAGGACTCTTTGCTGGCGCATGGTATATTGGTATGTGCACTGCCCACGTGTGTTCAAATACTGTGTGTGTGTGTGTGTGTGTGTGTGTGTGTGTGT
>BDDA01001616.1:1667-15220 GCA_001662385.1 Chlamydomonas asymmetrica | reverse complement strand
GGGAAAAAGACACGCAATCAGTTCGCAAGGTGGTTAGGTAATAGGCGCGTATGACGGGGTGGTAGTACGATGTCGCTTCGAGCTTGCGAACTGTTACAGAATGCTTCCTGCGGTGAGGTGGATGTATGGCGGCAGGCTGTGCGTACTGCCGTACTGCAAATCCAGATGTTGCCGAGCAGCTTTCCTTGCATGGTATAAAGCAGTGCCTCGAGCTTCCAAGTAGCACACACCGGACGAGTCGCAACTGTGCCCCCCCAAGCGCTTGCGCTCAAGTGCGGCGCGCGCATGGCAGCCCAGTCATGGAAATGTGTGAGTGCCCGTGATGATGTGGCTGGCCTGCATGCAGCCATATGCCTCCTGCATGGCTGCTGGCTGCATGCAGGCGCCTGCTGGGTCTGCGTGCACGTGAGGGGCGCAAGCTCACCATGTCGGCCTACCTGCAGTCGTTCGAGACCACGGCGGCGTACTGCCAGGTGCGCCGCATGCGGGGACAATGCCAAGGATCACTCACGCACAGCCTGTGCAATCCTTGTTAAGGACACGGTCACATAGGATTTCCGGTTGTTTCGGGGCCCCAGGGGATCAGGGTTGTCCTGTCCTGTCGCCGCCTGCTTCGGCAGCGGTGTCCTAGCCTGCAACCGTGCCCGTTAAATAACATAGCTGAGCATGCGTTGTGGTGTGTTCCCAAACGCTTTGCTTTTTATTCTGTTGATCAGCTTGTTCCATGTCATTGCTGAGGCCCGACACGCCCTCTGGCTGGGGCTGTTTTCTACTGCTGCATGTTGCCAACACATGCACCGCTGCAGATTCCGCTCGCCACCATGACGATGACGTGCATGTACTTCACTCAGCACGGCAAAATGATGCTAGTGGCCGACCTCTTCTACATGATATCCCTGCTGGGGATCACTTGGAGCCTGTTTGGGCTGGGTGAGTGCTGACAGTGGAAGCATTCGGCGCCACTGAAAGGCTGCGCCTGAGCGATAATGCCGTTACAGGCATGTTCGTTGCTGCTTAGCACGTCACACCTAACTGCGCATGGTGCAGCATGGGTCATCCGAGGCAAGCTTGTGTTGAGACTCTGACCGCCTGAATGCATGACGGACCGTTAATTTGTGCTTTATTGGGGCGGGGTTGGTGCTGTCGCTTGGCTGGTGTGGGTGCACACTGCATTCAGGTCTGCCTGTCATCCTTGCCACTTTTTTTATGTATTTGCATCCCCTGCAATCGCAGGCGTCAAGGCCATGGCTCAGGCACATATCTCGCTGCAGCGCATCTCATCCTTCCTCTTCATTCCAGAACCGCCGCAGTCATGGCATGCAGGCGCACCACAAAAGCGGCCGCAGCAGGGCAGGAGCCAGCCATGTGGCCCTGAAACGCAACCAAATGTGTCTCACATGGCCGACGCCAACCAGCGTATCGGACCATGTACGCGCAGCGGATGCACGGCGTTCTTATTTCCTTGCACCGCCAGTCGCACCACAGATCACACCACAGCAGGCCTTGGCGATGCAACCGCCACAAATGCTGCTGCTGTGGGTGCCGGTGTGGCGGCCGTGTCATCAGCCCCGCCACAGGTTGTGATAGAGACCTCAGCAGAACACCCTCTGTGGAGCTGTTTTGGGCGCCACATTCAGCACGCCGCTAAGTTGGCGGCGCATCGAGTTGAGCATCGTGGCCGAATCGCAGCCTTAGCATCACCGGAAGCAGCCGCCACGCCCACAACCGCAGATGACCACCAAAGGCATGCTTCCCAGCCTACAGCACCTGCTGCTGCTGCTGCTGCTGCTGCTGCTGCCTGCAGCATTGACACCAGCGATAGCTTCTGCACAGCAACTGCAGTGCATGCTTCACAGAACGGCCGGAGTTGGCCCCTTCGGCCGCGTCCGCTAGCGGTTCCGGAGCTTGATGTGGTGGGCTCAGGCCGTATTGGTCACACAGGGGGAGGCACAAGTCCTGAGGATCTGGAGGGCTGTGACACCTTCCCTCCAAATCTGTTGGACAGGCAGGAAGCTGCTGGCGGCGTCATCATCAGGGGCCCTGTGGTGTTCAGCTGGATCCAGCCCCAGGGAGGCCCAGTCGCAGATTCCCTCTTGGGTCGAGAGATCCTCCCATTGGATGCAGCGGCCTGCATACAGCAGCAGCAGCAGTATGAGCCTGTGAGTACTGGAGCAGTGCCGCCAGCACGGGTAGTGGCCAAGGCGGTGGGAAGCGAGACTGCTGTAACGACGTCCGGTGCGCAAGCCAACACCAACGCGCAACTTCTGGCGTTGGCGTCGAGAGCGGAATCGGACAGCAGAAGCCCGCCGGACTTGGTTTCCACGCTTCAGGCTTGTGGCTTTGCACACCTGCGCGTGCCAATGTCGTTGTGGATACAGCCTGGCGAGGTGGTCGGGGTTATCGGAGGCACTGGATGGTAAGTGCACGTCAGGCCTGCAAATGGTGCCTGCAAATGGTGCTGATGCACGCCTCCAGGCAGGCGCACCATACTACCATCGCGTGTGGTGCGCAAGTGTCTTGTGTTGGCAGACGATGGCCACGGCGCGTGCCACGCACAGTGAGTCATGCGTTCATGCATGGCTCATGGAGTTATGGTGTGCTGGTGACTGCCAGTCTGGTGCAATTGTGCAAAGCAACTTGACAACATGCCAGCGTACTGTCGTACTGACCTACTGACAGGCAGGCACTGACTGCTTGATGCATGCCTTGCCTCCTCCTGCCGCAGCGGCGGGTCAACCCTGCTGGCAGCGCTGATGTCGGAGCTGACACCCCTGCAGCTGACAACAGCGGCAGTAGCAGCAGCTCCAAGCCGCCTTGCTTCAGGTCAAGAGCGTCGAGTGACGGTCAACGGCAAGCTCGCATACGTGCCTCAATCGCCCTGGGTTGTGGATGGGTCTACGGTGCGCGACAACATCCTGTTCGGCGCTCCGTACGAGGCAGAGTGGTATCACCAGGTGTGTCGCTTGTCAGTTGAGGAAGTGTGGATCGCTTCACCGCCGTCACGCGCCTCGTAAATCACTACCGTATGTATCTGTACAGGTCCTGGACGCGTGTGCGCTCCGTGACGACCTCAAGCACACCTGGGCGGCGCACGGAGATGCCACGCAGGTGTCGGGCGCCAGCTTGTCAGGCGGGCAGCGTGCGCGGCTCGCTCTGGCGCGCGCCTGCTACGCGCGGCCAGACGTGCTGCTGGCGGACGACCCTCTGGCCCCGCAGGACCCACGCGTGGCGGCGCACATCGCGCAGCGCTGCCTGGGCAACAACACCGCCGCGCTGTTGCGCCACGTCACCCGCGTGGTGGTGGTGCACCAGCGCCGCCACCTGCACTGGTGCGACAAGGTAGGTATGACACACGGGCTGCACCCTAGCCCCTGCCGTGTTGAGGAGCATGGGCTGCCCTACACCTCCTAGTCAGCATGGTACCCTCGCATAGCCCACAATGGCGTGCAGTGTGCATGTCCGGTACCAAAAACAGTACACGATTGACACCTCAACCGGTGAAGCACGTGAAGCGGTGACCGTTTCACGGTGTACGGTACGCATGCAGCTCTTGCCTTTCTAACTTGCTTGCCCTGGTGAATCACCCTCCTGCAGGTGCTGGTGCTCCACCAGGGCACAGTGGTGGGTTTCGGAGCACCGCACGAGCTGGGGTGGCACGCCATGCTGCCACCCATCCGCACCAATCGTGCGTCATCCGCCAATGCGGTGAGTCATCAGCCGCACGCTTTTGGTTGCATGTGCCTCAGCCACTGTAGGAAATTGGCATGGACCGAGCTCCCTTGGATACCGGGGCGTGCAGTGCTGCTGCTAAACTTGACTGGGCGTTCCATGCACACCATGCGTGCCCCCCATTGCACCCCAGATTGCAGTGTTGCACCCACCAATCGCCTGGATCCTATTCATTGCCCCTGGCCCTCAAAATTAACCCCGCCACATCCTCATTGTCAATGTGCAACGAGGACTCGTGCTTGCATCACTGTCTTCCGCCATCTCACCCCCACCCCTGTGCGATATGGTGTATGGTGCAGCAGCCAGCGGGCGGCAGCCAGTGGTCATGGCACCAGGACACACCGGGGACAGGGCCACCGGCGCTGTCAACTGCGCAGGCCTCCCTGCCGCCTCAGGGCCCCAGTGTGCTGGCCACGTAAGTACCGGTCTGCCAGCAGGCGCCCCCGCGCACAGGTGCAGGCATTCACAGCACAATCTGCTGCAGTGGATTAGGGCGAGTATGGCGTGCAAATGAATTCCTGGGACTGACCTGTGCGCCGGTATAGCAGTCGTACCGGTATAGTAGCAAGTGGCAATTCAGTCAGTCGTACCGGTATAGTAGCAACTAGCAATTCAGTCAGTCGTACCGCCGCTTGCTGCTCTCACGTTGTGGTGTTTGCTCTGCCTGCCTCGTGCAGGCGCACACGCACCTCCTCCACCCAGCGGCCGGGGGTTTGGCCTCAACCTCCCCCCTCCTGCCGCCACCAGCTGCCGGCAGCTGCCTCCCACTCCTCAAGCCCACATTCCCTGCGGCGCACACCCTTACTGTTCCGCCCCGTGCCGCCCTCCCCGCTGCACCTCGCCGCGCTCTCACTCCTCTCCAGCAGCAGCCCCCCGCCAGCCGCCATGCCCTCCCCGCACGCCAGCGCTAGCGCCTCCCCTGGTGCGGCTTGCAGCCGCATGGACGGATTCATACCCGGCAGGGACTCAAACGGCGGCGCAATGCTCAGCCCACTGTCGCGCTCCGGCCCGTCAGGCGTGCTTGTGCCAGCGGGCGGCTCAGCGATCACCGCGATTATGCCGTTTAGTCCTAGGGGGATGAGTCAGGGCCATGAGTCCAGGGAGCCTAAAGGGGCGTGGGCGCCGAGCAGGCGGCCTTCCCTGGATCTCTTGGCCAGCGTATTGATCTCTGCACGTACCTCGTACTCCGTGGCCGCCAGATCGCATAGGGCTGGGTCGATCAGCACGAGCCGACCTCCTGCCGTGACCTTGAACACAGGCGGCGGCACGAGCACGAGTGTGAACAGGGGGCTCAGCAGAGGCCACATCTCTGCGGCAACGGGATCTGTGGACAGGAAGCTACCAGTCGATGGAAGGGAAAGTAGGGCTAGCCGCACAAATCCCAGCGGTGCAGAACTGTTAGTGTCAACGCAGCATGTCGTTGTGGGCTCCCCAGACATACGGTACCCGATCCACAGGCCTTCAGTGCCCTCCCTTCGGCACCCCAGCACCTTGCATCGGCTTTCTGCTCCCCCCACTGCGGTCCGCAGCTCTATGGGTGGACGCGGCAGCCCCCACAGCGAGGTCGGTGATGGTCTCGGAGGCAGTACTGGAGCCGGTTTCGGAGCAAATGCAGTTCCATCCGCCCCCGGACATCAGCATGCCAAGCAGGTGATCGCAAAAGAGCCGCCAGAGTGGGGCTCCTCCCAGACCACCCCTGCTGCGTACCCATTACAGCTGATGTCGCCATCGCCGTTTCTAACGCCGGGCGGTGCAGCGCCCGTTGTTCCCTTGCTACCCACTGCCAACACAGTCGGCTGGGGTAGGTCACCTGCAAAGCCGCCAAGGTCGCCTACCTGCACGGCGGCAGCAGCAGTGCCTGGTGCACGCGTAGGCAGCGTGGTGCCTGTCATGCCTGCAAATGGTGCAGCGGACCACCCAGCCAGCACCGTCGGTGCTTGGGGGGAGCGTGGCAGCGCCGGTGGGCACGCGCTGAACCAGCAGGACCTCACGCCTGTGGCGGACTCCGAGCATGACCGCCGCAGCGTCTCGGCTGAGGGCGATGCGACTGCTCTGGACGAGGAGGGTGATGCCTTTGATGTGGATTACGATCAGGACGGTGACCGTATCGATGTCAATAGTGAAGATGGGGTAGCGGGTGACCAGCAGCCGGGGCTCCAGGAGGATGAGTGCGCTGGAAATCAACAAGGACGGGCCTGCAACCAGGTGAGGAGTGACGAACCGCTCCTGAATTGGCGCAGCGCATATCGACTGTGCAGGACAGCTATGTATCAATCAGTTCACACGCATATCGGCATATGCACACTGCATGGCCCCACTGAATCTTATCTTATCCAATCAGCTTAAACCAGCGCTTTACTCGAGTCCTCCCATCGTATCAGCTGTTGGCGGCAGTGCCCGGCGGCCCATGCATAACTCCGTTCGCCGTTTGCCGTTGACATGCTGTGTGCGATCGTGCATGTGCTCAATGCAAGCGCAGCTAGAGGATGACGAGGACATGGAGGAGGGTGCAGTCAGCTGGCAGGTGTACTGGATATACTGCAAGGCGCTGGGTGTGCCGACCGCCGTGGCGCTGCTGGCGCTGCTGGTGGGGCGGCAGGCGGCGTACGTGGCTGCTGAGTGGCGGCTGCAGGAGTGGGCCAGCGCGAGTGTTGAGGACCAGCAAAGGTCGCGGTGAGCCCCCAAGTCGTATGCATGGCTGCACAGCTGCTGTAGTATGCGCTTCAACTTGTCCTCGCCTGCGTGGCCAGTCAAGGCGCTCGCAAGTCCACACCTAACGATGCCCACCTAGTGGCATAGACTACCTCATTACCTGCCATGGATATACAAAAGCGCTTTAGCAATGAGCAGGGGCGCTTTTGTTGTGAACTTGTGATCCTAACAATGCGCCTTGGTGCTAACCTGAGCGGGGCGGCGCGGAGCACAAGAGCATCCTCCATCCGGAATGCCACTCTGACATGCTAAAGACAAGCTGGCCTTCGTGTGTCCTCGCTTCCTCCGTGCTGTGATGCACTGTGCTGTGCTGTGCTGTGCTGTGCTGTGCGCTCAGGTGGCTGTGGAGCTACTGCCTCACGGTGGGTCTGCTGGTGGTGGTCACCATCGCGACGGGCATCATGTTCTTTGGCGCCGCCGTGGGCGCCGCCACGCGCCTGCACGCCGCCATGGCGGCCCGCGTGCTACGCTCCCCACTGCACTTCTTCTACGCCAACAGCGCCGGCCGCATCGTCAACCGCCTCAGCCGCGACCTGGCCGCCGTCAACGACAAGCTGCCGGTGGCGCTGTACTTGGCGCTGGAGAGCATCGCCATGCTGGCGGGGTGGGTACCGGTGGCAGAGGCATGGCCGCAGCCTCAGCTGCGATGACCGGGGTTTTTCGTGTCAGGTCGACAGGCAGCATGGTGTATGATGTAAGGCATGTTATCGCGGCTTGCACACAGCCAGCTAGGCCTCTTGGGAGTCAGCCTTCCAGATGGCCAACCTCCTAACTCTGAAGGGTCGATCCATATGTAGGATTAGGTTAGGATTCTGATCCGGTCAGGTTAGGAGACTCATGAGATTCAGGAGTTGCTGGCCTGCTGCTCGGGTCATACATTCCTGCTGAATGGGGGTGGTGCAGGGCGGTCAGCACAATACAGGTCTGTAGTCGACAACCATGTGCCCCACTGATTACGTGCCCCCCCGTTACCCGTGCAGCGCAAGCCACGCACAAAGCCATCCATCATGGCATGTGTTTGCGATGGCCGCATGCATCACTCGTATCACATATTCACATGCATTGGCACCCACGCAGCGGCTGGCAGTGCTGGCAGTACAGCCGGGGCATGAGGTGATGTAAGGTGCCTGCATGCACTGCACATGGTACAGCATGATCGTACGGCATGATCGTACGGCATGATCATACGGCACGTGCTCTTGCCTCGCCCTGCACTCTGTGTGCAGGGCTCTGGTGCTGGCGGTGACCGCCGTTCCTCTGGTGCTGGCCCTGATGGTGCCGCTGATTGGCTACTTTGTCTACACCTGGTCCATCTACGTCAACGCAGCGCGCGATGCTCGCAGGTGGGTTGGGGCTGCGACCACTGCGGCATTTGTCAGGCGGGTGCAACCGTCAACGCACACCAACATTCCAAACTTCAGGAATACCGCATATACGACCACACAACCAACTGATGAATGAATGAAAGGCAAGAAACATTGCACCGGTTGCGCTGCCCACAGGAATGACTACTAGATCAAACTACGCTGGGTGTCATGCACACTATAGTCTGTTGCCGATTGCTGTACTGTGGCATTCCTGATTCATTATCTGCCCATCTTTCCTTGCTGTTAATTGCTCCTACCCCCATCAGGCTCGAGGCCATCTCCACCTCACCCGTCTACGCCAGCTTAATGTCCTGCGTGGCTGGCCTGGCCACCATACGCGCGTTTGGGGCCCAGGAGCATGTGCACCACGCGTTCCTGGCTAAGCTGCAGGTCAACAGCATCTGGGCGTTTGCCGTGATAAGGCGAGCCCTGTGCATCACACACACTGCAGGTTGCGATCCCGGTTGCAACATGCGCCCGAACGTACGAGGCTACCTCGTGCTGACACACGCGAATGCACGCGCACACGCACACGTGGCATGCATTAGTGTGCTATCCACGGAGCCACGCATGCATGAACCTGCCATGTCAACCCGCAGAGATATATGTGCATGTGCATTCATCCGTGGTGTGCAGGTGCTCTCTGTGGCTGCAAGTGCGTGTGGACATGGTCGCAGCGGTGATGGTCATGGCAACGGGCCTACTGTCAATGGTGCTGATCAGGTGAGCATCGCCCGCATGTTGAGTCGCTGCTGCGATTCATTCACTTGGGGTCTGCCCACCTCCACTGCTTACCCATCTTGCATGCCACGTGTGTGCTGCACTTCACCTGCCCCCACGGCCCTTGGCACCGCAACTCGTGCATGTGTCGTATGCAAGTCGACGGGCCATCATCCTCTGAGGATTGCCCCTATTGCTGCTGTGAGGTCGTTAAGTTGGTCAGTGGTAAGCTGGTGATGCTGCAGCGGCAATGCTGGCTGTTTTGCGGGTCTGTTGCGGGCGGTGTGTGTGTGTATGCGTGCGCAGGCTCACCAGCATCAGCGTGGGGCTACTGGGCCTGGCGCTGACCACGGTCAACTTCAGCACCTTCCTGCTGCAGTTCGTGGTGCTGTACACTGCCGAGGTAACGCATGGCAACGGAAGCACCTGTGCACAGCTTTGTAGGGGAGGCATGTGTGTGTGTGTGTGTTGCAAGGGGACCGTGGTCGTGTGTGGCCAAGTGCGACTGTGCTGGGGATGATAAGCTGACAAGGCAGGGTATGGTATTTCATGCGCCCTTGGTTTTGCAATGCGGCTGCTTGCCTGCCCTTGCTGGGTTACAAAACCTGGAAGTACAGCCTGCGGGTGCAGTGGCTGCAGTGAATGAGTACACAAGAATAGATGCTGTGTTCACATGTCACGAGTGCGGGTGACACTGCCATTGCACTGGCACCACGCTTGACGGTGATGGCCACGCTGCTGGGTAACATGAATACTCCATGCGATGCACACGTTTGTCCTAATCTTATTGCACCTGTACACCACACAGGTGGCCAGCAGCATGGTCTCGGCGGAGCGAGTGGTGCAGTACACCCAGTTGACGACGGAAGATGAAGGCGGGGGGAATGCGCAGGTCGGCAGCCAGGACCCTGCTGTGGCTGGTGTCGTGCTCGTACCACAAGCCAGCAGCAGGCACGCTGTGGACATTGCCACTGTGGGTGAGGCGACCGGTGGGAGGCAGGAGGGCCAGGAAGGCCCTGT
This sequence comes from Chlamydomonas asymmetrica, assembly GCA_001662385.1. NCBI lineage: Eukaryota > Viridiplantae > Chlorophyta > Chlorophyceae > Chlamydomonadales > Chlamydomonadaceae > Chlamydomonas > Chlamydomonas asymmetrica. The sequence continues at coordinate 5,672 of BDDA01001616.1, read as the reverse complement.
CACAGTCCACTGCATGGCTGCAGCTTCGCCCCTACCCGCGACGCCGAGCGGACGGCTGCTGCTGCTAGTGCGGGCAGCGTGGTCCCGCAAGAACAGCGCAGTAGAGCCACCGACGCCAGAGGACAAAACCCCTCCAACGAACCGCATGAGTTTGCAACTAGTGATAGGCACACAGCCAGGGGCAGGAGGTGCTGGCGATGCTGGCCGGCAACAGGACCGCAAGCACTGGTCGTGTGTCGGCGGCGTTGAGTTTGAGCGTGTGACGGTGAGCTACCGCTCGGGGATGGCGCCCGCGCTGAGGGGGGTGAGCTTCGGCGTTGCGCCCGGCACCAGCTGCGGCGTGGTGGGCAGAACCGGCTCAGGTGAGCGCAGACGCGCTGCATGGCCGGCTTTGTGGTGCCTGAAGTGCATTTGCAGCATCTGCCCACGCAATCCATGCATGCATGCCTGGCCAGCATGGGCCCTGCGTGCCACCACCGTATGCAAACTGAGGCAAATTTAACATGAACGAATGCACCACAACCGTCGGTTCCTCATTGTTGCACACTGCTGGTAAAACGGGTGATGCTTTGGTGGTGGCGGCCGCACTACAACAAATGCGCCTAATGCGCCTGGCCTCTCGCACCGTGCAGGCAAGTCGACGCTGCTGCTGGCGCTGTACCACCTCCTGCACATGGACCCTGCGGGCGCCATACGCGTGGCCGGCCAGGACATACGCCGCGTGGCGCGACCCGAGCTGCGCGCCCACCTGGCGGTCATCCCGCAGGTGCCGCTGCTGTTCAGAGGGACTCTCAGAAGCAACCTAGACCCCTCAGGTACCAGCCATCATATGTACCGAACTACTTACCGTATATCATCTCCGTTACAGTGATCATCACCTTTCAGGTGCTACCGTAGTTATGTTACATCTTTGTGGCTTTCACGTTAGCAACATACTATCAGCGAGCTGAAGGCACACCATTACAAAAGAGCGTGATTCGATTTTCGGCCTTCATCATCTTGGCTGGGCTTGCATGCACGGCTTGCAGGCACCATTAGTGACGCACAGCTGTGGCAGTCGCTTGCACAATACGGCAGCGTCAAGCAGCGCATCGCAGCTCTGGGGGGCCTGGACGCATGCATAGACGGCGGCGGAGGCGCCGGCAGCAGAGAACCCACTCCGAGCCATGAAGCTAATGTCCTTGGCGCTGGGGCGCTGCGGGCCGCTGGCGGCAGCGCGGATGGCGGCGGGGTGGCAGACGCCGGCAGCAACGGCAGCGCCAGCGTGTCGTTGAGCCAGGGCCAGCGCCAGCTGGTGTGCCTAGCCAGGTAAGGCCGTAGTGGTGGGCTGTGTGCATTTAGAAAGGTTTGGTTCCCGTTTGGCTGTGTGTGTGGCACATGCAAGGCCTGCATGGCTTGTGGTACTTTTCAACGTACGGCTGCTTCAAGCCGACCCGCCACTCCGCCAGCGCTGGTCACACGATGCACACCCACACATCCTCATGAGTGCTGCAGTTGCCGAGGTGTGCGTGCGTTTGGTTGCGTCCCTGCATTTAACATACAGCTGATGCCTACCGTACCTGCGTGTGGGCTGCCTGCACGCAGGGCTCTGCTGCGGCCGCGCTGCGCCGTGCTTGCGCTGGATGAGGCCTCGTCAGCGCTGGACGAAGGCACGGATGACGTCATCAGCCAAGCGCTGGCCACCTACATGGCCCAGCAGGTGCATCCACCTGCGCACCCTGGCGCACCCGAGGCAAGCCCCAGCAGCCATGCAAGCGGCGGCAACAGCGATGGCAATCACACGGAGCAGCAGCGGTGCGGGTGCCGCTGCGTGTTGATCGTCGCGCACCGGGTGTCAACGGTGCTGGCTTGCAATCGGGTGGCGGTGCTGTCAGGGGGCGAGTTGGCGGAGCATGGTCCACCTGACGAGCTGTTGGCTAGGCCAGGAGGAGAGTTCAGAGCACTGGCTGCAGCTGCAGCAGGCAGCCTTTAGCTGGCAGGCAAGGAGAGCGAGCACGGATCAGGGTCACCCGCTTGTTGTGGGCAAGGGCAGTGCTTAAAGCGTGGCAAACGAACCGGGACGTTGTACAGCCCTGAAAGTGCAGCCGCCCTGGTTGCACTGTGGGCTGCACACTGAAGGGTGGCTCCTGCTGCACCACATGCGGACCACACAAGCACCCATTGCATGGTATAGGCATGGTGACCAGCAACGGCACGTACGGCACCCACCAAACCAGTCATCACATGCCGTTCTTGTGCGTGTTGGCAGGTGTTGCTTGGGGACGGGCTGCGGTGACCATTGGCCAGCTCTTGTGTGAACACTCGATGCGCCTTGCCCTGCCTGCTCTGGAACTATTTGTGAACTGCGCAGTCTGGGCCCGCTTGCACAGGCGAGGCCTGCCACAACCGCATGGAAAGGCTTGGTGGGCAGGCGACGTCATGAAGGCGGCCCCAGGCCTCACAGTTTGTTCCCATTCTCCATAATGCATCTACACCTGGCGGCTGTGACTTGAATGGAGATTGATGCTTGCCGTGACGTTCCATATCGAGCGCTGCCACATCTCTTGCACACTGCATGCTCGAGGAATTCTGACCGCGATTTATGGGCCCGCAGCGTCTACAGCACCCACACCAGCAAATGGCCAAGCACATGATTCCCGAACATGTGAGGCACCCTCGTTTACATTGCTCAAAATGACTGAGTGCACCGGACATCACGATTCAGAGTGTGTGCGGAAATCCAGCTAGGAGGACAGTGCAGAGGTCAGTACCGAAACGATGAAAAGGTTGGTGCTCGCACACGATCAGGTACACGCTCCGCAGAACGATGTGCCCATGCGTGAAGCGTGGTAATTCATCGCGCCAAGCACAACACCATATCCTGCCATACATGCTGACGATGCTACACGTGCGTTCCAGGCATAGATACAAGCACAATAATGAATAGCTTGTCACGTCTCGCTGGACCAGTTGGAAGCGCGCGCGCACTCCGCAGAGACCCAACCTCGCATTTTCCAACGTGCACCATGTGTGCAGGGTGCAATGATGACTGCATCCCGGGGCAGAAGGGCTGAAGGGCGGCACAGTTGTCATGGTTGCTATGCATCATGCCGCTGCATGGCAAGCGTACCGTCATTCAAGGTCTGCGTGTGGCGGAATGAAACATGGCACTAGTGCGGCGCGGCGTGAATAGCGCTGCCATAGAGCCACAAGAACGGCAGCGCCAAGAAAGGAGATACCATGAAGCGCACATGCAAAGAGCTGCCACCGCATGCATGCTCGCACATATACATTAAGGTAACAAAGCCAAAGGGTAAAGAAAAAGAAAGCAGGTCTGGAGGGTTCACATTGCAGAGTGTGTTCCGAAATGCATGCATCGCTGCTGCTGCGCTTGTATGCATGCTGCTCAGCGCATAAGCAGCCCACCCAAGCGATCTTATCATCCATCCTGCAGATGAATCGGTATGTGTGCGTGTGCATGCTCACTCTTATTAAGCAGCTTGCAGCGACTTTGGTAAATGCATGTGCAAGGACGGAGGTACGTAACATATCGTGTGCATACGGTAATGCTCAGGCGGCATCGGGCATTGAGAAAAGGGTAACACGTGGTCTTGCGAAGCCGCCGCTGCCTGAACCCAGTCCGCTGAGAAGACAGCAAGGCTGCCCACGTGCACTAAATCCGAAACCCCATGAAACTGTCTACTCAATGGAACATCGGTGCCATACATCGTTACGGGAGAATCGTTATGTCAAACGCATTTCGTTGCTTGCGATGTGGTTTGTTATGTGTCTTGCACCGTGATGCTCCCTGCACACCCATCACCCCAACATTAATCAGCCACGGTCACCCTCCAGCACAAACGAAAAGTCAACACGTTGAGTACTTGAGTTCCATATCCTGCTGCCTATCAAGCGATGACGCTCTGCTGTGCGGCCTTCACTGGTTCTGTCGTCTTCCAGTGCTTGGCGAAGGTCTGCGAGATGACTAGCGGCAGCAGAATGGTGGCGTCCCCACACACCTTGACC
>BDDA01001615.1:0-15223 GCA_001662385.1 Chlamydomonas asymmetrica | reverse complement strand
CACGCAAGCACGCACGCAACCACGCAACCACGCACGCAACCACGCACGCAACCACGCACGCAACCACGCACGCACGCACGCACGCACGCACGCACGCAACGACGCACGCAACCACGCACGCAACCACGCACGCAGCCCTTGGTTGTTTCATTTGCGCCAAGTGTCTTGTGCGTCAACGTGCAGCTGCTCATCCATTTGCCTTCCCACAAACGTGCCGCTGCGGCGGTGTGGGACTGCCTGCTGACAACACAACCTTCTATGTTACGGGACGCCGCATGCACGGTGTGGCCAACACACCACCACCCTTGCTTGTTACAGACCCAGGGCGTGTTTTGGCGTGTTGTGTGACAAGCAGCTGGGCCTTTTGCAGGGTGAGGGTGATGGGCGCAAATGAACAACCAAGGTTTGTAGGAAGTGGGCTAGTACCCGCCCTGCTGACACGCCCCACATCGCCCCCTTCATCGCCCCCCTGCATCCCCCTGATGAGCCAAGCAGGGCAGGACGCGCTGAGGGCAATCGCAGTACACGGCTGCAGCATCCTGGATTGGCTTGTAGGCCGCCGCAATCACCACCAAAACGGCATCTCCATCACTGCCGCAATGTGTGCTGCGGCTTCTTTGGTGGTGGTGCGCGCTTGCGTGGGGGAGGTGGCTTGGTGGATGCCTTCGGGGGTGGGGCCGCCTTGGGGCCTGCATGACGCCGCAGGCATCGCACGCAGGTGACATCACATAAGCATAGACACCGGTGGAATGAATTGAACCCGCTAACTGCCGGTGCTACCTGTGGTTGCATGCGCTTCATGCTCCCCGGTCAACACCGTTCAGTCCCCTCAGATGGTACTTGTGATCGGTGTCAAGCACGCGTGTGATGGGCAAGACTGCGTAGTGTGTGCCCACAGGAAGTGTAACATGCATCTTTGTCTTCACAGCGCTGCCTTTTAAAACATGGCGGTGGCTTGGGCGCTCACCTCGACAGGACACCGTCACCTTGTCGAATGCTGAGTTGCACGCCGTGACGGGATCCTGGCTGCTGCTACCCTGAACATCCATCGAACAAAAGGCAAACCGAATGAAGCCATCGCTGAACAGCAGTCCTTCACGGCGCGGCTCAGGGACATAAATGAAGATGGCAACAACCGACCAGCGGTCAGCAATTAAGGCATACAGCACGCGCGATACCTTCCTTATCTCCCGCACCCGAAATCACATTAACACCCTGGTGGACAGGACTTCTGCTACGGGAGCCAGTATGCTGAGCTGCTGTGTCATGGCCGGGTACAGCCTGACTGCAACGATTTGCAATGCGTTGTCATTGCCTCGGGCATGCGGTTTGCTGCTGTGTATGCATGACATGTGCCCTCATCAAGCATGCCTCACCGAAATGGTCACCCTGCTGCATTCTTGCAGGGAGGCCTCCTTGCCGGTGCAGTTGACGTTGTCCAGCCAGAAGGTCTGCAGCGCCACCCGGGTCAGATGCGGATTGAGCTGAGCGGCTGTCCATGCCAAGGGATGGTGCATGCTTGTGGCGTCCAGCACGTTGACACCACGTGCTTGTGTGTTTAGGCAGGTATGCAGTGTACGTACACCAGCATGTGCATGTATGCTCAGAAGTGAGCTTATGCTGGGAATGAGCTCAAGAGTAAGTTTGCCGGTACGGGGACACATGCACGAGGGAGCAGATAGGATGGTACTCACGCCGCTTGTGGCTGCTGGAGTCATGCCCGTAGTGGGGATGACCTTGGCGTTCTGCCAGGGCTTTCCGATCGACCTGCAGCAGCCAACCAGTGTGTGTGCAGCGCAATACATACACGATTGCATGGCATTATCTGCGTTATGACTGACACCAGCAGGTCCTTCGCTGCTCTCCTGAATGCTCTGACGGTCAGCATTCAGAAGAACAGTTGCTCGCATGCTCGGGGACTAGAGCGGGCTCAAGAGCGAAGGTGGTCAAACCGTGGGCAGCGCACAGCAGGAAAGCACGCTCAAACACATACACGCCCAGGTGAATATGTCCCCCATCTGTGTGAGCCTTACGCCTCACCTGCACAGCACGCGCGCTGCTGCATCGGTGAAGCCATAGCCGCACACCAGGCCCAGCTGAAGTTCAAAGAAGGTAGAGCCCATGATGGCCTGCGTGTGTAGCAGCCCATGACAAGCTCGTGGATGTGGCGTTGATACATGCGCATGGCATCTCAACAAACAGAGGTGCAGGTCCTCACGGGCCAGCAGGTGATGGATTGGCCCCAACATGTTATCAACAGAACATTCGCTCACATGCCCCCGCTACCCCTGCTACTGAAGGGCCCGCTCGCAGATCAGCAGTGTCTCTGCTCTGGCTCCTTGTCACGTTACCTGATTACCCATCAAGAGCACATGTCGTGGCCATGCGGCCAATGCGCAGGTGATCTGATGCATGCAGACATTTTGCCAGTGCATGCTAGCATCACCCCTGCCTTGCACCCCCCGCAACCTAACCCTGCCGAACCTGCTGACAAGAAGTCCATGTCAGAGAGCTCGTCCGCGGCCGACGTACTGTACTTGAGTAAGTGCAAGCAACGAGTCACACAAACACGCCCGAATGCCCGACACCTCCGCAACAAGGGGATACATCCCCCACAGATCTGTGCACACATCGCCTGATCGCGCTCACCGTGACAATGCCCTCATTTGTGCTATTTCCTCCCATCAGGCGGTAGATCAGGACGTCATTGTCTTGCCATGGCTTCCCTGCATGCCGTTGGCATGCCCGAACATGAAAGCAACCATACATGTGAGGAGACTCATACAATTATGTGTATGCTCGGTGGGTACAGCTCTACGGCCGCAGCAAAACAGCTGGTTCATGCAAATGTGAACAGGTTGCTTGCACACAACCATGCTGGTTGCAGCCACCGGGGATTTAGGAGAGCAGCAATGGAGGCAGAAATATCCGAATTCAGTTGTGCGGGGAGGGGGGGGGGGCAGCGTCCTCAATGTTGACCAGGCAGGTGCTATCTAGGTCTGCGAGCCGATGCACGCAATAGCAAGGACACGCACATCCACCAAAGGCAATACAGGTGCTGTGGGACAAGTGGCCATCACTTGCATTGTTGCTTTGCGGTTTCGCTCTACACAACCTCGCACAGCCTGCAGAGTCCTGCAGGTCCTCTGGCTGCTCACCCTTGCAAATGGCAGCCAAGTCACATGCCCAATCGTCCTTGGTGGCAGGGAGGGCAGGTTGCAGTGTTGTGTCGATGAAGCAGTTGTGCAGGTCCCAGCTGTGAACAGGAACAGCCGACACTGAACGACTTTGCCCTCCTGGATGATAAGCATGCACAGCTCAAGCCTGGCAATATTGGCATGCCTGGGCAGACCTGCTGCTGCAGCACATGCACTGAGTCTGGGCAGTCTGCCCCCACTCACCCTACTGCTTGCCCTCAGGCTGGCTACCCTTGCATGCCTCACCAGACCCCCCACGGTCCCCTGCATGTCCCACCCGCATAAGCCGCTGACAGGAGCCCTCCCCATCATGACTCTCCAAGCCACCACGGACCGGCATCACGTGCCATTCAGATGCAGTACTGCTTACGAGTTTTCAGGACATCCAATGCTGGTGAAGGCCTTCTGGCTCTTGTTCGTGCCCCTGCGGCAAAGCAAGATTTTGCGGCAATAGTGAATGTGTTGGGTATTGGAGCAGCAGTGGCTGGTGACTGCATATACTCAGCTGGATCGCCAGGCGGACTCGTCAATGCATGCTAAACGCACCACTTCAATCGTTGATTGCATGCAGCAATTGCCATAGCCGCATTGTTTGTGGGCCGTGCATGCATGGACCCAATGACGGTAAACTACCAGCGATGATGGAACACGGTTTGACAGCTGGCGGCTGCGTGCGCAATCACACTCGTTCGCACCGCACTGCCTCTTCCTCCACACACCTGCCGCCATTACTGGGCGATTCTGGATGGTCAGACCCCTGCACTCAGGCCCCCATTCCCCCTGGCACAAGCACCCCCCACACGTACATGGCCTACTGCAACCCACCCCAATTATTGTGTGCTGGAACTCACACATCAAAGGAGTCGGCGTAATGAAGCATGGTGGCGTATGACCAGGGCCACCCAGCAGCGCGACATGCCGCGCGTGCAAGCGCATCCTCGTCCCCGATCGTATCATTCCACGTATAGGAGCACACGCGCACCCAGCTGCCTGCATGTGGCAAGGACGCGCATATTTACTCGATGTTACATGCATGAAGGACAGCAGCGTTCTGCAAGCTTACCACTGCTGGGATGGTGTCAGCGCCTGGCTCTGGCGTACAGTGTACGCCAAGCACGCAGCATGCTGTCCACACGGCCAATACATGCGCATGCACATTGCACGCAGTTGTTGCAACCTACCAAATATGGAGTGTACACACTGCGCCACCACACTCACCCTTGTACTGCAACTCGATGATGCCATCGTTCCCGGGTGTGCCTCCCACCAGACGCACTGGCAGGCTGGGCTTCTGAGTGATGCCAGGAGGGGAGGGGGGAGGGGCGGGCGCTAGGGGCGGTGCGTCGTTGGGCGAATCAGACAGGCCACTGAACTCCACACCTTTCGAGTCATCTGCGCACCAATACACAAGGTCAATGAGCTCTTGATGTGCATGCAACAATTGAGACAGTTTGAGCTGATTCACTTTGGTGGAGTGGGTTTGGGTGGGATGGTGCCTAGCAAAATGCACGCACAAACGCACAAGTTCACCAGCCGATCCTCGCAATGATCGCAGCCTGTAATTCACTGGTGATCAGCCCTTGTTGAACCCACCTGTGCACACAACGCCGCCGTACTGCAGCTCAACCTTGCAATCCTGCAAAGGCAAGCACCACCCAAAGGCACACATACAGTGACACAGTGATACACGCATACAGTGATACAGACTGTATCATACAGTGCATCCAATGCTGGTTGTGAGCTTGACGTACGGTGTTTTGGCAGGCATGGCGCCATCCCTCTTCCCCCTCATCATCACCAACATCACCACCCTAGGCTTGCTCCCAGCACCCCACCGTAGGTACATATGCTACAGCACAGCACCCCACCGTACATGGTACATGGTGCAATGACTGAGGCTTGGCGGAGCGTGAGAGGTAGGACTCACATCGAAGGTGTGTGGGTCCTCCCCAGGGTCTTGGTAGTCGGCCTGCGGGGGACCGACATACACGTATGCATGCTGTTGGGACGTGCAGAGTGGTATTGCAGCACGTTAAGGCTGAAGAGCGAGGACCGTCAGAATAGTTGAGCGAAATACGATGAGCACAGGGCAAGCCACCTGCAGTGATGCCAGTTTGACTTTCATCAGCAATGCTGCATGCCGTAGCGCTTGGTTCTGAGTGCAAATATGAGCTGCACCGCGTATCTACCATGCATGCGTCATGCACCTGCTGTCCATGCCACGACCAACCTAGGGTGCATGTAACCATGGTTTGCCATTAGTACCACTTGCCATCATCTCAGTGATGTTGGCCTCTGGCATGTTGCCAAAGTCGATCTGGCACAGGTTCAAGTTGGGCTCATACCCTGCAGGACACGTCAGCGTTACCATACAACATTACGTGACCGCAATACATCAGCTACGCCAGTTGTGGAGCTGTCAATTGACAAGCAAACATGCACCTGGAGAGGGCCGCTGCAAAACCTGCTGTGTTTGAGGCCGTTGTGGTCGCGCCCTTTGGTGGGGCTGCACAGTGGGCCGAGGGAGTGGACAGGAAGCACACGGATTGCGCAATACTGGCTCGACTGCAGCTTCCTCGCTCGTTCAACCCACCTGTGCAAACCGGCCATGTGCCCAGCCAGTTTGGCTTGGAAGCCAAAGATGGCAGGCGGGTGGTCTGGCGCGCATTTATGAGAGTGGCAAATGCCGCCTGGTGCGGGAGGCCCATGTTGCGACACATCGTCTGCACAAAGTTGACATAGGCGCCTGTTTGGGTGGTGGCAGCTGGCTGACGAGGTCTGTGGCACTGCCCTAGCAGCATGCAGTTTGAATGCACCTTCACACTGCCCCTGCCCCTGCAGTGATACCAGGCATCCGGCGGCAGGCTTCCAGTCGTTCTCCGGGGGCCCCCGCGGCGACACACAACATCACAGACTCACTGCACGTCGCAATGCATGGCCACTACACATATCTGCGTGAACGCACCACCGCAGTGAACCAGGGGTAGACCGTCCGTGCGCTGATGTTCCAGCCGTACACCATGTAGGCGCTGCGGTCGTCATCCTCCGTCTCATTGGCGCGCAGAGGGCACCTACGCACGACGGCGTCGGCAATGGTAGGCCTGGATCGGCAGATGGGGCTGGCAACCCACCGCTGTGCATGCACTGGGACGTGTGAGCTTGATGGGCCTATTTTCGATGCTTGCACACATGCTGACATGCATGCCCCGGATGGTGCCAGCTGACACGCATGCGCACGCAGTGCAGTGAGCGCGCATGTCTATGTTTATGTTATGGTACACCAGGAGCGTGTTGGCCAGACGGCCCATGCTCCCCCCAGATGGGGACCAGGCAAGCAGAAGCGGGTCACCAAGCTATGCACATGGTATGCCAGAAGGCCACAAGGGCTTAGTGGCTTAGTGCAGCACCACAACATCAGCATCATGCATGGTCACAAGGGGCTAAGTCCAGCACATCTGGATCGTCAGCATCATGCAGGAATCATCAGCATCGTGCATCGCACATGTACTTACGCGCGGTACCATGCTGACAAGTGGCGCCACTCGCCAAACGCAAACACCTCCACCAGCCCAGAGGTCTTCTTGGTGAGCGGGTGGCCGGGCACAAAGCGCACGTTGCGGGTTTCGGTGGGTGGCGTGTCTACACAGCACCCATGGATGAATGATCAGTCAAGGCGCCACACGTCCTGCGGAATGAAGCTAGCGCCACCTGCTACATGCCTATACATGAACGCATATGCACGCACATGGCGACTTTGTTGGTGTGCTTGTAATGACTCACGCACCGGAGCACACCACTGCCACCGGTCCGAGGGGCCCAGGGCAGGCCAGGCTCTTATTCTGTGCTGGGAGCAGTTCCACGCAGACCTACAGAACGAGACAGATCCGTCCGCCAATAGGAAAGCATACACTCACAATCGCATGCCAGCATACCTGTAGATTTATGCGGGTGTAGCGTGCACCGGGCATGTGCGTGGCTTCAAGTTTCTGCTGGATATCAATAGCAAGACGTGGGCCAACCCCCTTTGTCGATGCATAGGATTGCTAGCTGATGCAACTCCACATTTTGCCCCGTTGAGTGCAAGCTGCGATGGTCGTCTTCTTGCTCTTTTGCCCTGATTTGCCGTCACCTAATGCCGCTGGCGCGCGCAATCGTGCATTCTGCTGCATGTTGACACGCTATGCACGCCAAAGCCCTACCCACGCATGCACACCAGCAGGCTTCACTGCCCTGTGCATACGGCAATCTCTTCGCTTGCGCTGCAACATACATCTACCCGGTGCAGATGCTCATGACACGGGACACAGCATCCCAAATCCTGGTGTTGCTCATGCCTCGACTAGTTGCGCTACTTGCGTGCATTACGGTGCCCTGCATGCTCAGGCTGCCCCTGTGATCACGTATCAGTCCTTGTTTGGGGCACAACCGGCCCTGGTTACCGTTAGCAATTGCTGCATGTGCAAAATCCCAGATCCAAGCATGACAGGCACGTGGAATGCGCATGCAAGGCTATGTCTGCCGAGCAAACTGCACTGAATTGCTATTGGTATGTTACATCAGGAGCGTGTCGGCCAACAGGCCCATGCTCCCCCCAGATGGGGACCAGAAGGCAAGGAATCGGCTTAAAAGCCTAGGCACATGTCGGGCCGAGGAGCCTCAGAGGTTAAGTGCACATCAGCATCATGCTAGGTGGCATGATACAGTTTATTGATGTACCAGGCAACCGTGTATCCATCGGGGTGATCCAGCATCCTTTGCATCGCGTCAGTGCCATGACTGCACTGAATTGCTTGTGCGTCTGAATGCCTGCTTGACTTACTTTGGTTTCGGAGCCATAACACTGCCAGGATTTGAGCTGCGCGACGGGGGCAAGCTTGGAGGCGTTGAAGAGGCTTGCAGGGGCAGTGTAGGCTCTGCGGTATGGCTGGTTCAAGGATCTGCACACGCATGCACAAAAGCGTATGTGCATGTGCAATAGGATGTAACGGAAGATGCATGCAGAATGGCCACCTGGAAACGGTCGCCTTGATATCGGGTTAACGCTGTTGGGAGTGGCAGAAATCCACAGCGGGACGATCCCAAGAGAGAAGGAGAAAAGAAAGGCAGGCAGAGCGAGTAAGGCAGCACGCGAGGAAGCAAACCAACAGGCGTTCACGCCACAAAGACGGAGGGCTAACCACCTCACGGCCCGCACCCCACCGACGAGGGAGACCCCACACACCCACAGGCAGCGCACACATGCGGCACTATGATCCCGCTGTGTCCAGGCTGATGAGGGGAATGCGTGCATGTACTGTATGTGTAGTATGTGTGTGCACTGAGGCACGCAGCGCCAAGAAGGTAAGCCCACCCACATGCATATCGCGGCAACACGCTCTTGCATGCATTACTCATATGAAAGCTCCTCCGCCTCAGATACTGTGAAATACAAGAGAGGTGTGCGCTGCTGCAACCATTTCATGCGTAGCGCCAAGCACCACCAAATAAAACACGACGTGCAGTGGCACACACCCGCCCACGCACGCTTTATCTGCCCGCAGCACTATATTCATGCAAACCAAGCAAGCCCTTCAGTGTGCACACTGTCGTTGCGAAAGCCCCTTGCCCGACCATGCCGAATGCAACTACGGCAGAGCGTCAGTGCCGGACGGCGTGAGTCGGTTTAAGGAGGCAACCAAGTTGTCGTGCAATTTTCAATGAATTGTTATTTTGTGAGCAGGTTTCAAAGCATCGTGCTCTCTCTCTCATGAGAGCCATGAGCGTCCTTGGGCACTGATTGCAATAGCCAAGCAATCAATCGTGGAGAATTTCGTGGAGACTGTGGCAACCAGGAACACCTACAGACCTTAAGACTTACTTGCATATGAAAGCAGGCTCGAACCTTAGATATGTCTTGTCGTCATAGCAGAGCTGGCCCCACTTGCCAGCAACTTGAACCTCAACAACGCCTTGGCTGCTATTGCTTATTGCAAAGCGAAATGCGGAGGCGGCCACAGCGGAAGCTGAAGCAACCTGCGCCATCCAGCGTCACAGACTCAACCAACGTGGTTACAAGCAATGTACCACGCGTTGTGCAGTATCCTGACCTGGGAACACCCTGCGCGCATACTTGCATAAACGCTGAGACTGCTGAGATGACTTGCTGATGCGCTGGACAGGTGCCACACGCACCTGCAGTGTATGTACCAACGATCCAACGAACACAAGAAGAAACTGCCCTGAAGTGTGGTTATGCTTCATGGCTGCTGGACAGCGTCCCGACAGGGAGCGACCAAGCACGGGCCTTCCCTTCAAACGCTTGCAACCAGGTGCCTAGGTTCAAAATTGAAGATGCAAGTCAGTTGTCGTTCAAAATTCCACAGGGGAGCTTTCAATGGGATTGGTGGCACGAATCGCGCAAGCGCTGCTGAATGGCCTGACCTTCGGTACACTTTGTGGCCTTCACACTTGTGAATGTTGATGTTGGTGAAACTGTGCACCACTCCACGCAGGTATTATATGTGTCAAGTGCCTCTTCTGTGCCAGTTGTTCCGCTATATGTCACGGCAGTGTTATGCCGATGGACTGATACTTGCTGGCTTGCTGTTTGCCGGCATTGTGCCACTGCGCAGCTCAACCTGTGTCTCTAGGGGCTTTTCAGTGTCACAACTACAACTAGATGTGAACTTTGCCTCTGCTTAAGTCTTTGAATAAATGGGTCTGCTACACCGCCACTGGGCCTTGATGAGGCGGGCCAGGGCGGGCTGTCTGTGACCAAGCCTGCGGCGGCAGCAGCACAGCTGGCTTGGCAGTGGGTCAGGCAAACACCTGGTGTTCCGCTACTTGTCACTGCCACACTGGAGTCATTGCCGACAATTGCACACCGGCAGTGATCGGCAGCAAACTTCCGAACCGCAACACGGGACCATTCCTTGGAAGCTGACGTCAGCCCATCTGGGCGCAAAGCATAACAGTCAACTGCCTGAAAGTGGTCATGTGCCTGTAAGTCAGCGTTGCGCTTGTGGCAGATCAGTGCACACCCAGTTTCTGTGTATGGCAAGTGAACGGGTTGTGGTTGCACACGGAACCTGGCAGCACTACTTGGGCACTGTGGGACGGTGTGTATATTCGTTTGATCCAGCAGTGCAGTTCCGTTGGCAAATTGCTTTGCGGGTTTGGGCAGGGCTGACACATATATGGGGACAGCTGCAATGGCTCTCACTCCTTGACTCAGCTGCTCTCAGGGCAGGCCCATCTGTCCCTGCCTTTTGCAAGCCTGTACTTGGCACTTTCGTTGGGCAAGGCTTGTGTCAGGGGTCATATCACAGGGGCATGCAACAACACGACCTGGCGCGACGCACAATAAACGCACTCAGAGCAGCACGACGCAATACACGTAGGTGCACCCTAAGACTCATCGTAAGGCGCACTGAGAGACCATAGCCCACCTACCAGTGTGCTGATCACCGCATGTGCAACTGTGACTCAACTGTGATGGCGCTCGCACGCAGCAGCGAGTGGCTACGCAAGCTTACGCATACACAACTCTTGTGCAAGCATACGAGGTCCCCTGATGCGCACAACGTGCTGTTGCAGGACACGCCGTAGCAATGCGTGTTAGGTTGCGCGGTCCGACAGCCTGCCTTGTAAGTACAGTACACCGCACGGTGTTTAGTCCGCTGGTAGTGCTGTTTGTTTTTGGGGGGATATGAAGTCGAGCAAGGTCGAACCACCCCTGGTGGGTGTGCATTGCCAGTGCAAGCGCTCACACAACCCTGCAGAGGCACCCGCAACTGAGTGACAGGCACGATGACAGGCGTGCACCGAGCTCAGCATTCAAGTCAACGAACCAGGGTCCGACACCAGATAGAGGTCAACAAAGGCGACATGTGCATGTGCGTGAGACCGCTCACATCACATGGCAGCGTGGCAGGGCCAGCAGAACCTGCTGAACCTGGGGCGTGTCTGATGCAGCCCGCCAGTGACCCCTGCCTACACAGCAGGCATCAGTTCAGGCGATGCCCCAAAGACAAACACGTCTCACATCGCATGACAGCTGGCGCGGCAGACGCCAGTCAGCTGTACAGCTAGCTGCCCTCAGCACCTCACCTGTGAGCGCCGCTGTGTTGCGGAGTTTGTGCCAGGGCTCGGCGCATATATACCACCCGCACATTTGGCTGCTCAACTAGCGCTCGACATGTTGCTCCTGCGCATGCATGCATGCTGGATGGGTTGGCGTTGCCATGCTGTGTGTAGAGGGGCATGCAAGCGACCTCATGCGTGTGGTGACTGGTGAGGAGTGCAGGGCAAGGCGCGCGTGCTGCTCGATGCGCCACCACACCGTGCAGCCGGCACTGGCGCATACCGCACAGCGTTACGATCATCCATGCTGCTCGTACAGTCATTGGTGAGTTGAAAGATTGAGCTCGCGATTGATTCTACGCAGGAGAAGTGCATGATAGATGCGGCAGTAGCGGCAGCAGCAGTAGCAGCGGCTGTCCATCTGCGCTGGTTCTGCCGGTGGGGTTGGCCCAGGTGGGGATCATACACTGGGCTCACGGAGCATGAGGGGATGAGGGCCTATGTGCAAAGCACTCATCAGCTATCACGCACGCAAGCAGTCATGTCTCTCGGGCATCTACGTTTCTCTCTGCGTGGCTCTCGTGCACCAAGCTTCTCTTTGCTGCGTGGCGGGCAAACTGGTTCCCCTTGAGCCGGCTAGTTGCAAAAGAGTCAGTCTGATCAGGATCCAGTCAGGTGGTTGTAAACAAGGCATGAATAGAGTGCGCTAGTATCAATCATAACGTTTTCTGCACTTTTGCAGTCGTGGCCCCATTTTGGGGCAGCACGGGTTTCCGGCTGATACACTCCGGATGCAACATCGCAAAACACCATTGATGACGTAGTTGTCACAGAACAACCATCGCAGTGGCAGCACCCGAGCGTATCATGGCAGCATCATATCAGCGCATGGAGCTCGTACTATGCACCCAACATGTGCAGCTGCGGCATGAAACGCATTAGTCGCCTGCCCTGCCACGGCCCCTCTCGCCCCCCCACGCCCCGCCGCTGTACCCTGCATTTCCCCTGCATCAAGCCCGTTCATGGCATTGCTAGTCAGCAGCATAAGGTGCATGCAGCAGGGGAGGGAAGCGGGCCAGTACCCGCCTCTGCTGACACCCCTCGCACCGCCTGCAACCCCCGCATCGTCCCCTCCCCCACTGCATCCCCCTGATCTATGCAAGGCAGGCAGAGGCGCCTGCTGCAAGACCACTCAGCATTTTGGATAAGCTTGCGGATCACCGCATTCACAGAGTGTTTGCAGCTACTTCTTCGGTGGTGGTGCGCGGTTGCGTGGGGGAGGCGGCTTGGTGGATGCCTTCGGGGGAGGGGCCGCCTTGGGGCCTGCATGCATGCAGAGTTGCAGACATTCGTACATGTGGCAGACATCAGTACATCACATACGCATGAACACCAGTGGAAGTGAATTCACTAGCTACCTGTGCCTATGGTTACATGCGCTTCATGTTTCCCCAGTCACCACCACACAGTGGCCCCTCGGACTGCACTTGTGATACATGTCAAGCTCACGTGTGATGGGCAAGACTGCGTGCGCAAGGGAAGTGCAACATGCATCTCGCTTCGATGCATCTTGGCACGTGTCAGTGGGCTAGCCGCTCACCTTGACAGGACACCGTCACCTTGTCGAATGCAGAGTTGCATGCTGTGACGGGATCCTGGCTGCTGCTACCCTGCACATGCATTGAACGAACGGAGAGGCAAACCGAATGAAACCGATCAGCGCCAAACAACCATTCTTCACGGCGCGGCTCAGAGGCATGAATGAAGATGGCGACAAACAACCACAGGTCAGCAAATCAAGCCACACAGCATGCGCGATACCTCCCTCCTGTCCCGCCTGGACCCGCACCCAATTATATACTAACGCCCTGGTTTGTGAGACTTCCGCTGCGGGACCCAACAGCCAGTATGCCGGGCTGCTGCGCCCCAGCCAGGCACAGCCTGACGGCAGCCAACTGCAATTTCCGGGCCCCAGGGGGTCAGCCTCGTCCTGTCCTGTCACCGTCTGCCTTGGCAGCGGTGTCCTAGCCTGTAACCGTTCCCGTCCAAAAAAAAAAAAAAAAAAAAACTGCAATGCATGGTCGTGGCCCCAGGCAGGTGGTATGCTGCTTTTACTGCTGAGCATGCATGACAGGTGCCCTGATCAAGCATGCCTCACCGAGATGGTCACCCTGCTGCATTCTTGCAGGGAGGCCTCCTTGCCGGTGCAGTTGACGCTGTCCAGCCAGAACGTCTGCAGCGCAACCCGGGTCACATTGAGTCAAGCTGAGCGGCAGTCCATGTCAAGGGATGATGCATGCTTGTGGCATCCAGCGCGTTGACACCACATGCTTGTGCGTGTGTTTTGGCAGGTGTGCAGCGTACGTATCACCAGCATGTGCATGTATGCTCTGGAGTAAGCTAATGGGGTGAGTTTGCTGGTATGAGGATACATGCACGGGCGGGCTTCATGATCCTCACCCTGCCTGTGGCGGCTGGAGTCATAGCCGTGGTTGGGATGACCTTGGCGTTCTGCCAGGGCTTTCCGATTGACCTGCAGCAGCCAAGCAGCGCATGTGTCGTGCATTTAGGTCCTTATCGTCATGACTTATGAGACCTGCCAGAGCGTTCCAGGCAAGCTGGCTATGAAGGAGCTGTCGGGGACAGGAGAAGTTCAGGTGATCAAGCGTATGGGCAATGCACTGCAGGAAAGCACGTTCAAGCACATGCAACGGGAGACAGATCTGCACTCCAGCTATGTGCACCTCTCACGCCTCACCTGCACAGCACGCGTGCTGCCGCATCATTGAAGCCATAGCCGCACACCAGGCCCAGCTGGAGCTCAAAGAAGTAAGAGCCCATGATGGCCTGAATACAAAGCAGCCCACGACAACAAGTTACAAATAATGTGACTGAGACTCGGCCAGTGCATGCCAGCATCCCCCCTGCCTTGCACCCTCGGTAGCCTTGTCAACCTGCTAACTGTGAATGCACCGTTATAGAATCCGTCCCCTTCAGGCAATGAGCCACACAACCACGCCCCAAGACGCCCCACAAGCGGATACATCCCCCACAGATCTGTGCACACGTCTTCTGGTGCGCGCTCTCACCGTGACAATGCCCTCATTTGCGTTCTTTCCTCCCATCAGGCGGTAGACCAGGACGTCGGCTTCTTGCCACGGCTTGCCTGCATGCCGTTGGCATACGCGACAATGATGCAAAAGGCAACATGTCAGG
Source organism: Chlamydomonas asymmetrica (assembly GCA_001662385.1). Lineage (NCBI taxonomy): Eukaryota > Viridiplantae > Chlorophyta > Chlorophyceae > Chlamydomonadales > Chlamydomonadaceae > Chlamydomonas > Chlamydomonas asymmetrica. The sequence goes on along the minus strand of BDDA01001615.1, from coordinate 749 downwards.
TGGGGAGACTTGTTCATACATGTGGATTGCTCAACAGCAACAGCACTGCGGCTGCAGCAATACAATTGGCCGAAGCCGAGCCTCTGGAACAGCAGCAATGGATGCAAAACGTCATAATACAGTAAGCTAGGATGGCAGCCGCAACGCTGAATAGGCAGGTTTGCGAGCAAAGCAAGTTGCGTGGAACAGCAAGGTGAAGATGAGGGGTGCAGTGCGTGACCATCACTTGTATTGTCGCTGAACTATGTCGCTCGACACTTGCTCTGGCCACAGCAGAGTCCTGCCTGCCGATCGTCTGCCTCCTCACCTTTGCAAATGGCAGCGAAGTCACATGCGGCATCGTCTACCGTCACAGGGAGGGCAGGCTGCAGTGTTGTGTCGATGAGGCAGTTGTGCAGGTCCCACCTGTGAGCAGGAGCGGCCGACACAGCCTCAGCCCTCCTGGCTGATAAGCACACACAGCTCAAACCTGGCAATATTGGCATCAGGGCATGCCTGTGCCGACCTGCTGCTGCAGCGCATGCACTGAGTCTGAGGGGCAGTCTGCCTCCACTCACCCAACTGCTCGCTTGCAGGCCGGCTGCCCTCACTAGAACCCCTGCCCTCTACGGCCCCTAGCCAAACCCTGATATGAACCTCCCAGCCACAATTTTTTTTTTTTTTTTTTTCGGACGGGAAAGGTTACATAGCGATGGCTCCGCTGCCGAAGCAGGCAAGAGCAGGACAGGCAAGGCCGACCCCCAGCACCC
>BDDA01001613.1:1690-15239 GCA_001662385.1 Chlamydomonas asymmetrica | reverse complement strand
CCCACCCTTGCCTCCCCCATACTTCTCCTTCACTTCTTCTTCAGCTCAGTGAACGTCCCCATGGTGGGGAATCCCAGGGTCACCGGGCTGCCTTGCACCACCCTGACATGCACAGCACGCACAGGAGGCATGCCAGTGAGTACTTGAATGCGGTTGAAAGCAGTACACGCTTGCCCACAACGACGCGTGTCCCCCCCCGCGGGGGGCTTCACCTGCCTGGGTGTTGCTTGAAGGCAGGACTAAGGATTCAAGCACTTCCAGTGACAGCATGCTTACGAGTTCTGTGTTCAGTGGTTCGTGATCACATACAGTCTGTACCAGGGCGTGTGTGCGTGCATGCGTTATGCAGCCCTACTGCCGTATGGTATCTTATGCTGTGTCACAACAGGGGGAGCGTGTCTGCCGAACCAGCCCACGCTCCCCCCAATTATTGGGGACCAGGAGACCAGAAGAGGCTCGCTAGGCTCGCTCGCCAACCTTGCTTGGCTTGCAGAGTACTAGACAGACGCATGGGCAGCGCATGCCACAAGGGCAGCATCTGCCATAAGGCGCATCAATGCATGTAAATGACGGGCCGGCTGCCATCTTCTGGGCAGCCGCCCCATGCGGATGGCAATCCACCCGCGTCATCACTACTGCCCTTCCTCCGCCGCCCCCCCCCCCCAACCGGTACCCTGCAGGGCGCATTCGCCATCAGCAGCTCTGACACCCCCCAACAGTGCTGCTAGGGCTGCGGGCAACCTAGCCTGAACCTAAATTGCCCCTTTCCCCTTTGTCCCTAATCTCTTGAAAACACCCATAACTTGGTGATGTGCCGCACAAGAGGAAAGTACAGTGCATTCCGCCTCCTCCTCTGTACGCATACACCACTAGCAATACCTACTGGTGCCTCGTTTTGACGAACCAAGGCAATAATTCGCATCCCCGCCACCTGGCTGAGCCCCTCGCTGCTCGCGCTGCATGCACCAAGCAAACCAGGCTTCCTGCTTTGCTGATGATAAGCACCCCATCCAATCGATGTTGCTCTGCGATTGCTTGGGTAGGTGGTGGTGCTGGAACGCACGCTCTAGCTCAGCACCAGCGCATCTTCCCTGCTGCGTCCCTCCCCGCATGGCCTGGAGTCCTGCATGCCATGCTGTGCACGCTGTGCATGCATGCTGTAAGCCTGTGCATTCCGTAGTGCACTGGCTACACACAGTGCTGTGAAGGCCGTCATGCCTGGCTATCACTACACGCTCTGATGTTCCCGTGCCGAGCGAGCCAGGCTAACAGCTCCATCCCAGGACTGCAACGCCTGTTAATGAAACTGGTTACTTCAACCCACTGATGTATGCCTGACACACACTGCCCGCTCACCGGTCTTCCCGCTGCCACCGTTTTGTTTTCAGCAGGTCACAGTCTAGGTCGTCAGCGCACACCGAGCGACGGCGCTCAACATCAATGTCGTCCTCTGCCGCCGCTGCCCCAGCAGCAGATTGGAGGCTTCACAGCACGCGACCAACAACGGCGCTGAAGCTGCTGTTCGTGTTCGCTATCCTTAACGCCGTTCAAAAGGGCTGCGAGGCAACCAATACAGGAGGTACTGGCGGGTACTACGACCCTGACCCTAACAAGCCGGATGACTTGTGCGCGGCCACTGCGCCGAACGGCGGCCTTGGCACTGACTGCGGGCCCTGCTGCTCAAGAAGCTCGGGCGCCGGCGGTCAAGCGGGGCCTTGCCTTAAGAAGTTCTGCGTCAATGTGTCCCCTGCCACCACATGTGCTCAGTGTGGCTGCGAATTGGACCCGGGCATCTTCTACGACGGGTGCAAACCATAAAGTAAGTACATTCAAGATAGAGCGCCATGCCCATCGCATGTGGCGGATAATGCCAAATGGCACTGTACGTATGTAATGCCTGCCTGACAACGCCTCCGCACTATTCGCGCACGCTGGACAATGTATGCTTATGGCGGCATAATGCATGTCCTGGCAGCAAGCAAGTGTGTACATGCTGCCTGACTGCCAGTGCTACATACCAGCCGCAGTGCGACCCTGCTGCTTGAAACGTGCATGCACGCTGTGTCGCTGTTACATATACCACACATGCAGCTGCAACCGCCGTTGCACCTAACACTCGTGCTACGCACGATGATCCTTCTGCTGCATCCCGCTGCGGTGCACCCTGAATGTTGGCGCGCCTGCATTTATATGTATTGGCATGCAGCATGCCAATACCCTGGTGGCGTCTGCTGGCGGCGGCGGTCGCCGGCGCCTCCGGGATGAGAACTGCACAGGTATGACGGGCATGACTAGGGTTTAGGGGTCAGGGTTCAGGGTTTAGGGTTTAGGACTTAGGGTTTAGGGCTTGAGCCCAGGCGCCTCAGGGATGAGAACTGCACATGCAGGTCGGACTGGCACGGAGCATGGTTTGGGGTTCAGCGGGGTTTGGGGTTTTAGGGTTTAGGGCTAACTTACGCATGCATGCAACATGAGCATGGTGCATTCCCACGTTTGTACATGCAAAAAACATACATTTCGGGGGGCGCGGGGTTGTTAGGGTTTTTACGTGTCTTGGGGCTGGCTTGTTTTGGTGGGATATGTGTGCGATGCCACTCAATACACCGTTCCCTACAGCCTGAGCTGCGCCCTACCGGTGTGCAGTAATCATACTAATCATACTAATCATGCACCGTCGCCAATCTGCCACCGTGCGCCTATCGCTGCAGCGGTGTGCTTCCCCGCCTCCGCCACCGTGCGCCGACTCGTTGCATCCAACGCCTCGCCGTCGTCCGGTGGCGCTAGCGGCGCGGCATCATGGGAGACAGTGGCCATGCCGCAGCTACGCATCGGCGACGCCGTGCAGTGCCTCGTGCGGCAGCCCGCCTTCCACGCAGACGGCTCCGTAACGACCTTGGCTGTGGACGAGCTGCCCTCCACGTGCATCGTGTACGACTACAAAAAGGCGATGGCGGGCGTGGAGGTTGAATACACCTCCCTAGAGTTCGCCCGCGGTACTGATGGTACTGCCGGTACTGCCCGCGGTACTGCCACCGGTGTGATCCAGCTAACCCCCAACCACCATATCCTCAACGCCAGGTCCAACCAGGCCGTGTTTGCCAGCTCCGTGCGCGAAGGCGACGAGCTGCTTGCGCTGGTGGAGGGTGCCGCAGGCGGCAGCATCGCTGCCGCAGCGCGTGTGCTGCGCGTGTCCACGGTGTCTGCCACGGGCGCGTACGTGCCGCTGCTAACGCGCGGCGGCCTGCTGGTGGTGGACGGTGCTGTGGCGTACCCCTCCTCCGGCACCGCTGATGTGGGCCTGGACGCTAAGCACTGGGTGAGTAGTGGCATGCATTGTTGTACGGGTGCATTTCAGGTCTCGAGGTTCAGGGTTAAGGAGTTTTAGGGTCTGGGGGGTAAGGGTCTAGGGTGTGGATGACGGCATGTGACTATGTGATACTTTGACACAGCAGTACTAGTAGTGCACAGCAATACCAAGCAATACCAAGCAATACCAAGCAAGGCAAGTGAACCTACCTGCCTGCACTATCTACATACATAGGGTACTCGCGTACGTAAGGCAACCGTGATGGTGGCGCTGACTGCCTTGCCAACTTGCTTGCCTTTGCACCAGCTAGCATCTAATGCTGACTGTACATGTACTCCATGCTGACTGTGCAATGCTGCTTGCTGCTACAAACCACGCTACACGCAGGGCCAATACTACTTGAGCGCCCCCGTGTGGCAGCGTATGGCGAAAGCGGCGGCCACAATGGAGCAGCAGGAGAGTGGCAGGAGCCTAGCTGAGCTGGGTGCCAGGCCGGGGGGCGAGGTGGGCGCCTTCACGCAGAAGTTCTACGCCGTGGCCGCCGCCGCCGCCAGGCAGGGCCGCACGTTCAAGAACTGGGCGGGCGTGGTGGCGGAGATGCACGCCGCCATCTGAACGAGGGCAGAGTGTACAGCGAGGAGGAGGCGCTGGCGGTGTACGACCGCCACATCACCAAGCCACCCGGTGCAGACGACGAGTAGTGGGAGTGTGCCGTTGGCTGGGCAATGATTGATCGAGGCATTGTGCCATACATTACTGTGTCGTTTGTGGAGAACTGCCGGATTCCATCCGGATTCCATTCCAGCCTGCACCGCACATAAAATGCACATATAATGGTCGGATTGATGCGGGTTAGATGGCTGGACGTGGCCTTCCTTGTCGGTCTAGCCGGGCCTGCAACGCAAGTCGGCAGAGAATGCACCGCAGCGTCACCGCTCATTGTACAGCGCATGTCGGAGAGCGGTGGCACTGCATGCAGAGCTGTGGTGTGATCAGTGTGACGACTGTGACATCCATCCAAATGCTGACCTGCACGCACGCGATCATTGCACGTGCTGGCGGGCATGTGAGCGCAGCCCTGCAGACCCAAACATGTATCTTTAGCGCCCATTTTGCGTCAATCCAGCCAAACTGATTGGGCGGAGTACGCTGTCAGTGGCCGCTGATGGGCCCTCCCCCATAAAGCTGCAGGGATGTTGCCTCGCTGGTCATCCCTATCTGCGATGCGTTGTGCCGCTAACATGAATAACGGACATACAGGCTTGCGTTGGTAGGCAGGCGGCACTATTAGCGGTGCGGTGCACATGCGCATGTGTCTGGTTGCCTGCTGTCATAACCCTTCGCCTGCTGCTGCCGTCCTCACCAAGCAACCGCCACCCCTGCTGGCAACGTGAACCAGCCCGTGCTGGTTCATACCATTCTGTTTGGTGAGCTGAGGCTGATGCCAGCGGTGATTGGGTTGCATGCGCCGTCCCCGCCTCCCACACTTTGGCCGTGTCAGTCAGTCAGAACACATACAAGCCGGAGTTCATTCCACGAGTGCGTTGTGCGCACGTCATGCGACACGCACGCCCACACCACTCACCCCGCTCCTTGCAACAGGTACCCATAATATGTGTTTGTCCTGTTTCTTGTTAGGTTTACGCTTTCGTGCGTGCTCACGTTTGCTGTCAGAAGTTCGCGTGTGACACCGCCAGCGTGCACATTAGAGACAAGCAGGGCGGTTGCATCTTCCGCTCAGCCACAATGTGCTGCATGCAGTACAGCTCCGGGTGCCAAAGTAGAAAGAGCAACCTAACACCTACATACCGTCGAGCTTCAACCTGGCCCTCTGGCAGTACATGCGAATGCAGGGCAGGCAGGGCATGCGAATGCAGGGCAGGCAGTGCATGCGCACGCAGGGCAGGCCGCCAGGTAAGATGGTTGTCAGCACTGTCAAGCAGCGGCCGATGGGTCAGCGCATCTTCGCATGTGAAGCACACCCTGCCCTGCCCTGCATGCTGCTTTTCATCTGGACTCCCACTGTGTCTGTGAACATCTGACCGCATTGCCGCTTATCCGGTGCTGCACCTTGCAGTCCTGCACATCCTGTACTGCACACGCATGCTGCATCCTGTACTGCACACACATGTTGCATCCTGTACTTACGCCTGTTCTGCAAAGCTGCGTGTTCATGCATGTCAGCCTTTGAATGCATGCAGCATTGCATTCATCAAGCCAGCCACTGCTCTTAGCTTGCCTGCTGTGACCGTGTTGTCCACACCCCAGCTCCGCAGACGCACTCACGCACTTGCATCACCCTTCCCCATCTTGGCTGTTCACCCCGGACCCTGGACCACAGACCCTGCTGGACGCTGCTTATGCCCCCTGTTCAGGTGACTTTTCGCTGCGAGTTGAAGTGCTGCCTGTTGCTGCACTGCAATGCCATTGCTGAGGTCTAGCCAGTTTCTAGCTCTTTTGTCGCTCTGCCTTGCCCTGCTCACGCACATTTGCACTGCACCTCGGGCTGGGGTGCCCTCGCGCCTTCCACAACGCGCGCTCAGCTTCAGCATCAGCACCGTTGGATCAGCACAGACACTTTGAACACACATTCACTCACATCCCGCGTTTGCTACAACCACTGTTTCAGACCATCAGACCATTGTCCTCTTTGCGGCAGCCGCCAGCTCAGCCCAGACACCTCGCCACCCTCAGGTGCAGGCAGTCTGGTGCAGTGCACATCATCACGCATACGCACACTGCACGGCCAAGCGGAAATCATGCTGCATGGCCACACGGGAAGAAAACATTCCTAAACATACGTTGCAGTCCTGCACGCCCTGCGCGTCTGCATGCAAGTATGGTTCCTTTTTGGCAAACCTCGTCTGCTGAGAATGCTCGGCTGCTGTGAAACAGCGCGCAGCGGCGCCGCTTGCTGTTTCAACTGCAGCTCCGGCACAGGCTTGAAAAGTTCGCCGCTTTGGACGCGCGTCCCACCTCGGTGCGTGCATGCGGGCAGGCGGGTGTGGTGAACGTTGGTGGAGCACCACGCCGGCCCTGCCAGTGACGTTGTGCTGCGTCACTCGAGTGAACGGCTGACGCACGCACGCATGCACGCTTGTGCTGCTTGCTGGTCTGCAACGATGTACACACATGCCTGCCATCTGAGGTGCAGGGGGGGGCAGGGGGTGGGGGGGCCACGGTTAGTGGGGTTCACGGGGCTTCTTGCAAGCACACGGCATGTGGGCATGTGGGCATGTGGCCATGTGGGCATGTGTACAGGGTGTCCTTCACATGGCCTGGGACGATGCGCTGACTCATCAGCCTTGATTGAGCGTGCGTGTTAATCCACTGGCTCCTACAACCCCCACCAGGCAGCCTGCACTTCGTTTGCACGCCCTGCCAGGTAGAAGCTCGACACTAGGTGTCAGATTGCTTCGGCACCTTACCTGTACTGTATGCATAGCGTTGCATTGCATTGGGTTAGTGCGGAATGCGCTACTGCCCTGCATGCCTCTAATGTGCATATTGACGGTTTCACACCCAAGCTGGCTTCCAAAGACGGCAAGCGTGAGCAAGCCCCCAGCTCCAATAACCCCTACACCCTAACCCCTAAATAGAGCAAGGAACAGGAGCGCTCGGGACAACTACACATCGTAGCTAGCCATCAATCACAAAGAGCAGGTGGGGGCTGCAGGTGTGCGTGTCACACGACTATGTCGGCTGTTGGCAGTGGTGTATGCTGATGCAGGTGACGGAGGGTGAGGATACACGCACCATACACTGGCAAAACGAACGTAAAGTTGTGTGCGCGCCGACCGGCGCGGTCGGGGGAGCGGGAGGCAATGCACGATGATAGACTGAGTTTACACCATTTGGTTGATCAGTGCCATGTATGTACGGATGAACCATGGAGATTTACCGCGCATGGAGATGTACCGCGCATGGAGATGTACCGCGCATGGAGATGTACCGCGCATGGAGATGTACCGCGCATGCATCCGAATCACCGCTGACTGCGCCACTGTCACAACCAGCCTCGCTCATCGAAGAGCAAGGCATGGACCGGAATGATGGACCACCTAGCATGGTATGAGGCAGATCATGTCCCCGGTGGGCCCAGGAGAAGGGAGGGGAGGGTGGGGGGGCAGGCAGTTTGGTGCAGGAGGAGCACGGCGACCAGCCATGATATTATTGCAGCAGGCAGTCAGGCACACACACATGGGCACCGCTCACAACAGGCCACCAGCCCACCGACGCAAATCTGTCGGTTATTCAACAGCAAACTGTAGTACAGAAGGACTGGCAAGCGAGGGATCATCCCTGCAACTTTACGGGGAAAGGGTACTGCATGTCCATACATCAGCAGCTAGGTACCAACCAAAAACGAAAAAAGTAAGCCTCAGCCGCACATGCAGAGTGGCTGCATGGCCGCTATGCGGACTGGCACATGTTTGGGTCTGGAGGGCTGCGCTCGCATGCCCGTCAGCACGTGCAGTGGTCCTGTGCGTGCAGTTCAAAATTCAAACCAGCGAGGTCACCACAGTGATCGATCACACCACGCCTCCGTACACTGTTGTCGGTCACACTCGGCTAGCCAGCCGGAGCCCCCAGGCCACCCTTGAGAAGCAAAAAAACTCGAGAGATTTCAGAGGGAGTATACCATGCCACCACTCTCCGACATGCGCAGTTTGATGCCACCAGTGCAGTACAGTGCCACCACTCTCCGACGTGTAACGCTGGTGCTGTAGCTCATCAATTGCATTGCACTTTGCCAGCGTGGTCCCGGCAAGGAAAGCCGCAGCCGTTCATCTATCCCGCATCAATTTACCTTGATTGTGGTATGTACAATATTGCTCATGTCAGTCGGTACATGTCAGTACATGCAAAATGTACAGCCAGTACAGTGCAAGGCTGCAGACAGCACCCATGTGGCGATGAACCCCGGTTGGAATCCGGCAGTTATTCACAAACGCTACAGTAATGCATGGCACTATGCCTTTATCAATCGTTGCCCAGCCAACCGCACATTCCCACTACTCGTCGTCTGCACCGCCTGGCTTGGTGATGTGGCGGTCGTACACCGCCAGCGCCTCGTCCTCGGTGTACACCCTGCCCTCGTTCACGATGGCGGCGTGCATTTCCGCCGCCACGCCCGCCCAGTCCTTGAACGTGCGGCCCTGCTTGGCGGCGGCGGCGGCCACGGCGTAGAACTTCTGCGTGAAGGCGCCCACCTCGCCCCCGGGCCTGGCGCCCAGCTCAGCCAGGCTTTTGGCGTCCTCCTGCTCGGTTGGTGCCGCCACCGCTGTCGCTGCCGTCATGCGCTGCCACACGGGGGCGCTCAGGTAGTATTGGCCCTGCGGAATTTATGAAGTTGGCAGAAGCAAGCGAGCAGCATTGCGCGGTCAGCAGGGAGCATCGGTACATGGATGGGGCATTTTGCATACATGTTATCCTGGCATTTTGCATGCTGTCCTAGCTGGATGGTGCGAAGATAAGCAAGCTGGCAAGGCTGTACACAGTCAGAGCCACCATCACGGTTGTCTTAAATACACGAGCGTGTAGTGCGAGACGGGTCACTTGTATGTATGCCTCGCTTGGTACTGCTTGGTACTGCACCAAGCAGAACTAGCAGTTCCAAGCAGTACTAGCGGTACCAAGCAGTACTAGCGGTACCAAGCAGTACTAGCGGTACTAGTACTGCATGCACTGGTGACACTGCAGGCCCGCATCAATGCCTCACATGCCATTATCCAGACCCTAGGCAGACCCAGAGCTAGGGTTTAGGGTTTAGGGTTTAGCCCTGAGCCCCCTCCACGCTGAATTCTGAGCTCCTGATGGACCCATACACCAACGCATGAGCCTCACCCAGTGCTTGGCGTCCAGGCCCACGTCAGAGGTGCCGGAGGAGGGGTAAGCCACCGCACCGTCCACCACCAGCAGACCGCCGCGCGTCAGCAGCGGCACGTACGCGCCCGTGGCAGACACTGTGGACACGCGCAGCACACGCGCAGCGGCGGCAGCAGCAGCGACGCTGCCTGCGCCGGCACCGGCCATGAGCGTGTCATCAGTCACAACGAGCAGCTCGTCGCCCTCACGCACGGCGCTGGCGAACACCGCCTGGTTGGACCTGGCGTTGAGAATGTGGTGGTTGGGGGTCAGCCTGATCACCCCGGCAGCAGCAGCACCGGCAGTAGCAGTGCCACGGGCGAACTCCAGGGACGCGAACTCAGCCTCGACGCCCGCCACCGCCTTTTTGTAGTCGTACACGATGCACGTGGAGAGCTGCTCGTCCATGGCCGAGGTGGTAATGGAGCCGTCTGCGTGGAAGGCGGGCTGCCGCACGAGGCACTGCACGGCGTCGCCGATGCGCAGCTGAGGCATGGCCACCGTCTCCCATGATGCCGCGCCGCTAGCGCCGCCGGCCGACGGCAAGGCCTGGGATGCGACGAGGCGGCGCACGGTGGCGGAGGCGGGGAAGCACACCGCTGCAATGACAGGCGCACGGTGGTTGACAACATGCGATTGATCAGTATGGTTTCACGCACACCGGTATGTACGTAGGTCAGCGGTACGTATGTCAGCGGTACGTAGGTCAGCGGTACGTGGTCAGCGGTACGTAGGTCAGCGGTACGTAGGTCAGCGGTACGTAGGGCGCAGGTCCAGCAGCAAGGCTGTAAGGAACGGCGGAGTGAGTGTCAGTGCACAAGGTCCCACCAAAGCAAGCCCGGAGACCCTGCTGAAAACCCTGGCAGTGCACAAGGTCCCACCAAAGCAAGCAAGCCCTAAGGCCCGCAAGAGCCCTGCAGCTCTCGCACCGCGAAGTGCGTGATTATTAGTGCATGCATGTACAACGTGGACGTGCACCGCGCTCACGTGAGTGCATTGCATGCGCACGTGTAGCCCTAAACCCTAAACCCTAAACCCTAATCCCTAATCCCTAAACCCTGCTGAACCCCCAACCAAATCGTGCGTGCTCCTTGCCTGTCAGACCTACCTGGCGGCATCTATCGTCGGCCCTAAGCCCCCTGGGCTCAAGCCCTCAGCCCTAAAACCTGAACCCTAAACCCTAATCATGCCTGTCAGACCTACGTGTGCAGGGATCGGGGTCCAGTGGCTCCTCCCGGAGGCTCCGGCGACCACCGCCGCCAGCCGAGCCGCCACCAGGGGCTGCGGTCGGGCACGCTGCATGCAGAAATAATAAAAATGCAGGTGCATCAGCAAGGACCGCCACAGCAGTAGCATGCAGCAGCATCAGACATAGCGTGCGTAGCATGCACGTGTTGGAAGATTCATGTGTGTACATAACGTGGATGCACGCACGTAAGCAGCAGGGTCACAATGCTGCAATTACTTATTATTAGTTCCGCCAGTCAGGCAGTGAAAGCAAAAACATAGACACATAGACACTTGGTACACTTACTGCCAGGGAAAACAGCATGCTGTCTGGGCATGTCCAGCGTACATACGTGTGTAGTGTGCAGTGTATATATACGTGCGTATTGTAGGCACTGGGGCAATGTCCGCCACGTGCAATGGCCTTGTGGTGACACTCCACTGTCAGAATGTGCTTACGTTTCCGTTTGCACTTATCGGAGAAGAAATACGTGTCATGGTCGCAGCCGCACAGACCGCACCAGCGGGCGTCCACCTGGGCGCAGACTAACTTATAGCAAGCGCCATCAGCGCCCATAAGGCTTTTCCTGCAGCACGGCCCACACGTAACTGCAATTCCTGCGCCTCCTGTGCTGCCCGGGCACATTTTATGATCAGGCGCATAAGGGTTGTTTTCATCATCTGCTGCCTCGCAGCCCTTCTGAGCGGTGAGGATAGCCAACACGAGTGTCACCAGCATCAGCGCCGTCATCAGCCGCGAGGTAGCGCTGCTGCTGCGACTCAGATGACGAGCTGAGTAAGCTGCTGCTGGGGCAGCGCCGGCACAGGTTGACATCTTGTGCGTGTGCGTTGATTGGCAACCTGCTGAAAACAACTGCGAAAGTGGCAACGGTCCAACCACCAATGAGCGAGCGGACAGTTCATGTCAGGCAGCAGCAGTGGATGCGGATGGGTAGGACGGGTGATGTGACTAGTTTAACATGCAAAGGCGGTGCTGTCCAACGATCCTGAGCTTCCAGAGCTGTATGTTTGGGCAAACAGCCGGCCGGCAAACGGGAAGAATTGCGGGCAGCAGCATAGCATATACTTGCTTGCTCTTCACACGCACGACTTTGATTACTTTGATTACCACTACCAATTCACTGGGATTCCACCGGGCCTTTTATTTTCCGCCCGTGACAAGCTCCAAAGTGGACAGCGTATAACATTACATGGCAGGGTGCAGCTGAAGCAAGCAAGCATAAGGCATTGTAGACATCCGCGCACATACAGTGGTTTGCGCGTGCATGCGTGGGACGTACGCTTCCAGTCGCTTCATTCAACTGCTGTGATGATGATGAGACCATTGAAGCGAAAGTGACGCCTGCCTTCAACACCTCACGCACCTGAACGAAGGGTGAGACTGTGGCGGGGTAATCTGTGAGTGGTTCCACGCGTGTGTGGTTAACCAATTAAGACTGTTCCAGTCTGGTATCACTACGACCACATGGTATGCATGGTCAGGCCACGAGCAAACGTGTTACCGAATGAAGCCGGGCATACAGGAGTCTTAAGTAGGGCTGCAGGTGGATTGTTGAATACATTTCAACCTACCATAACAATCCAAGCAATTCCACCTCCTCAGATTTGTCGAGATGCCGTAGCCGCCACAGCAGCTGCAGTTGACTAGCACTACTGGAGAATTATGGCGCTTTGCAGCGTGGATGCAGAGCGATGCCCTCGTGAATGAACTACATACATCTTGCACTTCACTGTTGACTGCTGTCTGGGTAGCCACGAAAGTCAGACCAAAAAGTGTCATGCAGGGCCGTGCTGCTGCGCCTGCTGCTGCTCCGTCACCACTACAAACTGCAAGAGATAGAGGCCAGCTGTATAGGTGCAAAGTTACCACATGTCTGCATACGACTCACATAAGTCGGAGGTTATTTGGCTTGTGCGTCACAGGTGGAGGTTGACTGCTATGGCGTGAGGTGGGACGCAGGGTGGGACGAGCAGGTAGCGGAAATAGGACACACATGCCACTCAAACGAGCCTCTCTTCCAGGAGGCTTACGAATGACAAAGCATGTCTATGTTCAGAAACGGACGGGAAAGGTTGTTATATCATGCAGCGAAGGCTCTGATGGCATGATGAGCGCGCGAGTGCTCACGACAGGCAAACAAAAGGCCCAGTGTCCCATAGAGCTCTGGAACCCTAGCAGCCTCCCCTAGCAGTCAGGACAAGGACAAGGACGGGAGAAGGAGACTGCAAGGCGAGGTTGAGGCGAGAGCCAGCATGCAAGTCTCGGCTATCGCAACTGCAAGCAGCAGGCCGTCCGACAAAAAGCACACGGAAGCCAGGCCAGACGAACATAACCCCATTGAACTCCCAGCAACGAAGCTGCACTGTAGCTGCACAGCCGAGCCTGGAAAGGAAGCAAGCAAGCGCGGGCGATGCATGGGTAGCAATGCAAGCGGTGAACACGAAGATAGCACACCACACCACAACGCAACACACAAAGACTGCACCCAACACCCCAAGTGGCTCTCCCAGGGCGTACGTCCTAGACGGTAGGTACACGCGGGGTTCATACTTCCCGCCCGGCCTGAGCGGCAGCCAAGCACAGACACACCCAGCGCAGCAAGCGCCTGCGCCCCTTGGCAACCCGACATTAACCCGACGCTCGGCACACTCCCAGGGCCACCTCTGCGCCCAACTGGCATGGCAGCGGTGTCCTACCCCGTACCCGTTTCCGTCCCCAAAGAAAACTACGAAGGGGCTTGCATGCACTGGACACCCGGTTGCCAGCAGGAAACCAGACCACCACCACCCACATGAGTAAGCTGTATGTGACCTGAGCTCCACTGCTGCTGTGCGATTTGCCCAGTCCGCAAGACCTACCAGTGCTCTGAGATGAGCTAGCACTGTAACAATTCAGCCCCGCAATTCCGTGAGCTAGCTAGATAGCCAGGGCGCACGGGCGCGTGGTGGCACACGGCCTGTTGGTGTGTGTGGTGGCGCCGTACGCCTGCCAGCATGTGCGTACGCGTTGATAGTGTGAGAAATGAAACTTCATAAGGAACAGGTTTGAAGGGGAAGACCTTGCGCCGGTAGTACGACAGGCTGTTGGCGGCAGTCGCGGCAGGGCAGACGTACGTGTTGGTGCAC
>BDDA01001607.1:0-15405 GCA_001662385.1 Chlamydomonas asymmetrica | reverse complement strand
CCTGTAGATCATCATGTTGACGATCATCGTCCCGATCCTCGAGGAGTTCAAGGCTGACGTGATCATCGTCGCGGCGGGCTTTGACGCCGCTGCCGGCGACGCCATGGGGGAGTGCATGGTGAGTGTGCGCTGAGATAGTGCGTGGGTGGGTGCGCATGCGTGCGAGCATGCGTGCGTGCATGCAGTGTGCGTTCCGTGAAGCCGTGCAGTGTGTGTGTGTGCTTGGATGGGGGCGCGGTGTGTATGAGGATAGGAACTGAACCTGACGATGGCGAGGTGACTGGGCTGATCTGATGGCTGCTGCAAAACGAATGGTAGCATGTGTGTGTGTGTGTGTGTGCGCTGTTGGACCGGGGGGCGGATGCATGGTGCATGCAGTGGCACCCTGAGCGTGCTGCCCCACCTGCGTAATTCACTGCCGTGGTAAGGAGCGCATGTGCGTGTGCACGGGCTGGCATGCGCTCAACCCACCTGTGCATGCGGAATGCAAGCAGTTTTCTCAATCGCACAATGCACACTGGCCAGCCGGCGCAACACACTCACAGTATGTGGACAAGTCAGCGCAACACACTCACAGTATGTGGACAAGTCAGCGCAACACACTCACCATATGTGGTTCGTGCCGTGCTGTGCTCGCTGCCCCTCGTGCTGTGCCCTCGTGCCTGCAGGTCAGCCCGGGTGGCTACGCCTGGATGACGCAGCAGCTGCTCAAGGTGGAGGCTAAGGTCGCCAAGGTCGCCAACGACAAGGACAAGAAGAGGCCTGAACGGGGCACTGCCATGATCCTTGAGGGCGGTTACGAGTGCTCGTGAGTAACAACACAGGTGCAAGCCCACCCCTCAACACACCTGCCTGGCCCGGCTGTGCGCATGCATGCGTGGCACTGTGGTGTCCCACCTGACTACTCAGCAGCAGTTGGGCGCACGCACTTCAAGTAAAACAATGGCACGTGTCATGATATGGTGCACAATCTTGCACGCACTGCCTGCCTGTTGGACGCACCAGCGCAAGCGATTTTCTGTTGTGCCTCGATTTTCTGTTGTCACTCCACCCTCCTCCACCGCCCCTGACAAGGAGGTTTCCCCCGCCATCTTGCCCCCGCACACAAAGCGCCACACAGCTCTCACCCTCTGGTCCACACACGCTTTCCTGCGTACGGACCGTGACCCACCTTGTGCTGTGCTGTGCTGTGCTGTGCTGGTTGCGTGTTGCGCGTGTGTTGCCGCCGCTGCCTCTGCTGCAGCATCACGGCCAACTGCCTGAAGCAGTGCACCCGCGCGCTGCTGGGCATCGAGACGGAGGAGATCACGTGCCTGATGCCGCTGCGCAAGGAGCAGCGCGCCCGCATCAAGGCGGTGAGTGATGGTGCCGGTGGTGCTGGCTGGAATGGCATGGTGGCCACGTGCCTGTGTTGTGCGCCTCTTGTCGGTGTGTGCATGTGCATACTACTATATGCACACAGTCATTGCCTGAACCAGCACAGCACCCTGCCTCTATGATTTATAGCCATTGCACTGCATCGCAAATTTGTTTTGTTTAGGGGGGCCAGTTGGAAGCGTGGGCTGGCAGTGCGCAGCTGCCATCCATGCTGCCATGCTGGTAGCACCACATCGTGGTGAACAATGCGCTCTCAAACCCTTGCTGTGGCCTGGTCTGTGAACGCCGCTTGACCTCCTGACCTCCTTTGCGTTCCCCTCTGCTCCCTGCTGGCTGGCGCAACGCATGCAGGCGTACGTCGAGCATGCCAAGAAGTGGACTTCGCTGGGTAGCGACTTTGACGGCGCGCTGGCCAAGGCTATGCAGGTCATCGAGGGAACGCACGCTGAGGCGCTCAGGCTCGGCAGGGAGGCTGAGGCGGCCGCAAAGGCAGAGGCGGAGGCAGCCAAGGCGGCAAAGGCGGAGGAGCGGGCCGCAGCTGCCGCTGCCGCAGCCGGCATGCAGGCGACGAAGCGGGTGCGAACGCTCACCGAGCGCGCCAAGCTGTGCAAGGAGCAGGAGCAGGCGGAAAGGCTTGCGGCTGGCGCAACAAGCGCACGAGGGCCGGCATCTGGCAAGCCGCCAACCGGCCGCAAGCGGCCCGCCAAGGCCACCGCGCAGGAGCAGGAGGAGCAGCCGCGCGCTAAGCGCGCCCGCACCAACCCCAGCAGCGGCGGCCGCGCGGTCGGCGGCAGCGGCAGCACCAAGCCTCTCCTCCCAGCAAAGGCAGCGGCTGCTCAGCCCGGCAGCAGCCTGGCAGGCCAGGACTGGCCTGCTGCGCCAGGACAGACGGTGCACCAGGAAGCGCAGCCCGAGGCGCAGGCTCAGCCCCTGCAGGCGCCACCGCAGCAGCTGCACCTGCCCCACAGGGCGGCGGCGACCGCGCCCCCTACCTCCCGCGCAGCCAACCGGCAGGCCGCCAGGGCCTCGTTTGCCCTCGCTGGCTTGGCGAACCCCCAGGCGCAGCACGCACTGCCAGCAGCGCCGCCGGCGCCGGCCGCGCAGCAGCAGCAGCAGCAGCAGCCGGAGCTGGTCGTCCTCCCGCTGCCGCCTGATGTTGGCAGCGCTGCGCATGCTGCCAGCGTGCAGCAGGTTGGCATAGCGCTCAGCACGGTGCCTTCCATGGCCCTGAGCCCTTCTGCCACCGGCGTGTCTGCCCAGAGCGACTCCCAGCCCAGCAGCAGCGTTGGCAGCCCGGGCTGCAAGGGCGCGGCTGGCGCCGGCACGGACGCCAGCGCACCCGCCTCAGCGGCTGCTGGCGGCTCTAGCGCGGGTGCGCAGCTCCAGGCGCTGAGCCCGCGCAGCCAGAACACCCTGCTGCTGCAGCGTGACACAGGCGCGGCGGGCGGAGCCATGTCGCCACGCCAGCAGCAGCGGCAGCAGGAGGAGGCGGCGGCGGGCCAGAGCCGGGCTGCCAGCAGCAGCAGTGCCGTGGGTGTCGCGCTCGGCACCTCCACCTCCACCGTGCGCTCGGTGGCAGATCCCGGCCGCCTTCTGGCGGCATCCGCACCTGCGCTGCCAGCGTTGACGGGCAGCGGCGCAATGGCGGCCAACGGCGCCATCAAGGCCGCAGCGGGCCTCGACAGGGTGCTTGCCGCGGTGGTGGAGCGCAAGCGCAAGCGTGGTGACGACGGCGACAGCAGCGCGCCGGCTGAGGCTGATGACCCCGCCTGCAACAAGCGGCCCCGCATCGGCCCTGCAGCAGCAGCTGTGGTGGGGCTTGGCGTCAAGCCGGCAGATGTGAGGCCGCGCTGGCGCTAGCTCAGGACCGCATCTTCCCAGCGGCCGAGCTGCACCTGCGTTGTATGCGAGAGCACCACTGGCACTCGTCGCACGGTGTGTGCCTTTCCGGAGCGCCTTCTTCCGCAGTCGGCTCTATGGTACGTATTCATACGCTTTTGTCTATTTTCGTTGCTTTTGTTCGAGCTGCGAGCGTAGGCTGTGTGCGCCGTATTTGCCGGTGCAGCTGCTTGTGTGATCAGGAGAGCTGCGGGCTACAAGCAAGGCTTGCCCTGTGATTTTCCTTCTTGTGCGCGCTTACGTATGATAGCCTATACAGCTTGCGCTAGAGCTGGCTGGCACACGATGTGCCCACAGGCAATGACCTGCACCCGTGAACAACTAACAGGTATTGTCGTCCATGCGATACCAGTGCTGTTTTGGTACTGCCGCTGGATTGTGACTCCAGCGAATAGCCAATCCTCCGAATGTGCTTTTCCCAAATGGTCCAATTTATTTGCCTGCTAAGCCTACCCACATGCACAAGGTGCGCGTGTGTGTCGGGTACCATAAATCGCTGCATGACGCGCGCATAAGGATGCGTTGCCGTCTCAGCAGCTGAGTGGTGAAGTGGCGGATGGCGTGCCTTGCCATGCCCACAAGGATAAATGCTATGCCATCACCAATCGGTTTGCTTTTCATTCTCCCGACTGCGTTATATTGCGCTCGCCCTCGTACGGATACGTGTATCAACCTCAGTGCATTCATGTGACCGTACGGTCATCATAAAGCTTCGTGAGCCGAGTGGTTTGCGACCTTCGCGAACCTGACTTGTGTGAACTACCATCTAAAGCGCTTGTGCAAAACCCCACTCGAACGTCTAACACCGTTTTTCCCGCGTACAAATGTCACCTTCGTCGTATTGCCCTGTATGTGCAACGTGTGTGCGCTTATGTCGTTCCCCACCCCTACCCCCGCCCTCCCCCTGTATGTGACCATAGGCGTACTACTCAACGGCTTGCCTGTACCTAAGTGTAGCTATACGTGTATGTAGCTGTATATGCGTTGAGGTGCTTCTTGCATGCCTGTCATGTCTCAGGCAGCAACAGGCTCGCTCCTTTCGCCATGTGCTACATGCCAGTGGGCCTACTAGTGCTACTGAGTGTGCACGCTGCCGCGCTGCTATGTACCGCTTACAGCTCGCTATGTACCGCTTACAGCTCGCTATGTACCGCCGCGCTGCTATGTACCGCTGTGCTGCTATGTACCGCTGTGCTGCTATGTACCGCTTACAGCTCGCTATGCACTGCCGCGCTGCGATGTACCGCTGACAGCTCGCTATGTCCTGACGCGCTGCTGTGTACCGCTGACAGCTCGCTATGTACCGCTTACGGCTCGCTAGCTACCCCGTATACGCTACTGCTTGCGCCACGCACCGCTAACAGCAGCGCTCGCCCCCGTACCGACTGCCTCGTTTTTCAGCGCTAGCAATAATGGCGTGTATGCCGCCTGCGCTGTGTGCATATACATGCCCGTTGCCAGCGTGAAGCGCGCCTGTATGTAATACGCCACCGCGCTTGGCTTGTGTACACAATGCCAGGAACTACCGTAGTGATGCTGCCGGCGGCTTGGTGGTGTGTACGTTTTGAGCTGTGGTGCGTTATGGTGACCGACTGGCGTAGCTGGTGCAGTGATGTATGAAGCGATGGTGAACTGGTGATGGATTGCGTGGGCAGAGGATGCTGGGCTGGACCTGTGGTGAATAAATGTGGAGGTGATGCGTTGCTTGGTGCAGCATATCACTGCATATGTGTATCATGCGTGTGTGGGTGCTGCAGCTGTGCGCTCGCCCCCGCGGCTCCCGACAGAATATTGCTGCGGATCGTTTGAGCATACGGTAATACTGTACTTTTATGAACGCGTGTGTCAGAAAGAAGCGCTCATGGGGCTGTGCAGTGTGATTCCCGTGGGACTTGAACGCGTGTGTACCGTATGCACCGCATGGAGTTTTAATAGGCAGGTGCTTCCTGTGGCAGCTGTGTGTGACTGCTGCAAAACATCGCCGGTAGCTTGTTAGTTGCCCAACGCTGGCACATGACGGCTTGGGCTCGTGCCCGTGTCGCACATCTTGATCTTTGTACGAGTCTCCATGCGTGGACCATGTGATACTTCAGCTGTTGATTGCCTGTGTGCAACTGTGAAGCGATTGCTGGTGTAAGCAATCATGTCGAGCACATCAAGTTAGCTGATGCCCCTGTCCTCACTGAATAAGCGCAGCGACGGCATTAGACTAGGCATGCACGTTTGCATCCCCATTCCCCAGCGCATACCAGGGAGCTGGGAGTTGGAAGGTGCATTGCCGCAGTCGTTGTCTTGCCAGCAGCACACAAACACAGAGGGCCCCAGCGCATGAGACAGAAGGATTCCATGCAGCCTGTCCACTTGCGTGTCCACTGTGAGCGCAAGTGGTGCTTTGTAGCCTGTCCCCTTGATTTTCCGCTTGTCGTTCCCCGTGCACATAGCGCAACTTCCACTTTGCCAACTTCCTCTTTGTCAACTGCCAGAATTGACTTCGCCTGGACTGCGAGCTAAAACCTCAACGTCCTACCAACGATGCAAATGCTCACGGCACCACGTGGGGCACTATCTGCGTCACGAACCGCGTGAAGCTCCGCGTCGGGCAGGCCTTCATCCATGCATATTCCGAAGTATTTCGCCGGGGCTGCGCCTCGCGCTGCCCGCACGCGTTGGTAACTTCACCAGCACACGCTGCGCCTACTGCAACCTTTGAGTTGCCTATTGTAGCCCATGATAGCCTATGATAGCGAGTCATTCCGGAGTCACCCTGGAGTCACCTCTGGTCCCAGCAGTGAGTTGCCGCATCCTAACTAGGCAACGACCTGGGTCACCCTGGAGTCACCTCTGTCCAGCAGTGGGTTGCCGCATCCTAATGAACGCAGTTTTCGTGTTTTGCCCTGCTGTTCTCCTTGCCTGCTTGTGCCTGCATGGTTGCCTGGTCACGGGGTGACCTATTCAGTTCCTGTGGACAGCAGCGTTAAGGTCTGGTATATATGGTATGGTTTCCCTTTGTTGTTTGGCCTTACTGTGATTGTTTGGTGGTCTTGGCTTGGTTCCTGTGTCTGTCTCTACTCAGCCATATAGGGTCATGCACGACTGTGGTAGGTAGGGAGCCCTGTACATCCGGCAATCATCCGGCGCATCGGCCACACGTGTCCTGCACCAGCACGTGTCCTGCACCAGCACGATGTGTCTCTCAGCTGCAGTGCCTGAATCGTATGCCATACAGTCCTGCACGTATACAGCATTTGTGGGCTGCTCTCAGTGCCTGTCGGTTCAGCTTGCTGAGGTTCGCCTGCTGGGGTGTGGGCTCGTTGTGGCGGCTTCTGGTTCGGGCTGGAATCGCTGGATGGTACGGTTTTCAGCGCACTGCGGGTTCACCATGGGGATATGTATGCACTATGCATATGAGCATTGGTTTGTGGATGGTTCTGAGTTTCACCGTCAGCAAAGTGTTGCACCTAAGATCCATCAATACTCAAATAGTCCATCCAGGCCCAAGTCACAAACGATCACATTAAGTCACAAACGACCCACAAATGTTACGCTAAGTTTCTGGTGGCTTGCTTGGTGTGGGGTGAGCCACAAGCTATATCTCCCCGTGTAACACTCTCTCTCTCTCTCGCTCTCTCTCTTCCTTCTCATCCTCAATGTCTTCGCTTTGCCCGGCCAGCAAGGAAATGGCAAACAACAACAACAACAACAACCGGAACGGTTTCTGGTGGGCAGCAGGCGCGGCGGCGGCGGGCTTGGCTATTGGCGCCAGTTTCCTTGCCAAAAACAGAGGCCAGCAGGCGCAGCAGCAGAGCGCAGGCCATGGGTGGTATGAGCAGCAGCAGGATGGCTGTGAACCAGCCAGAGCCTACCACACAGCCATGGCCAAGCGAACGTTTCAAGACGTGGTGACAGAAATTCAGCGCTGGTTCGAGGCCCAGCCACACGACGTGCGGACAGCGGATGACGAGCCTACCCTCACGGATGCACTTCAGAGAAAGTTGTGCTCCTTGGGCTGCGAGCTACTGGAAAATCAATGGTTCGTGCAGCCAAATCGCGCGGACCTTGGTGTCGGAGACTTGGTGGTCGAAACGCCAGACCGCGTGCACCTTGTCATCGAGGTAAAGTTGCTGGACCTGCAGAAACCGGGCCCCACTGCGTGCACACGCCGGACCGGTCACCGGCAGACTGTGAAGAACCAGTGCATCACATATGCTAACGCTTGGAAGATACGCAACCCGCACCGCCGGGTCGTGGCGGCGTACTTCACAAACGAAGACGGGCTTGTGATAGACAACAACAACGTCTAGAAGGCATGAACGACTGGGACACAGACCCTGTCTCCGCAGCTGCCTCTGCATCCAGTTCGAACATGACCCTCAGACCCACTGGCCTCGAGCGTGATGCTCCGAGCGGCCTTCAACCTGCAACTCACCGGGAACGTCGCAATGTCTGCAAGCACTTCGAACATGTCGATATAGCATCCAACTTGTCTGCCAGTGCGTTGGAAATGACCCTCCTGGCCTCGAGTGTGTCACTTTTTTTTTCACTGCGAGCACGTGCGTCCACGACACGCAACATGCAACAGATTGCGGCCGTGTGGGACTGTGTAACGGCAGTACATGCTGCGGATCATGAGAGTGTGCGATCAGGAGGCGTGATGAAGGCAGACACGTCATACGACCAACGCTCAGAACCTTGTTTACCATGCGATGACCAGACAATACAGGCGTTATTATTACTTAGCCTCACACAACAGTACAGCAGTAGCGGCAGTAGTACAGCAGTAGCGGCAGCACTGCAGTAGCGGCGCTACAGCAGTAGCGGCAGTACAGCAGGAGCGTACATAGCATGGAGTACGTGCAGGAGTTAGTTGCAATACTCTCTGCTATCAAAGAGCCGGAGTGTTAGTGTCAGACAGCGCTTGCACTGCGACGAAACAAGTTGGCGTTCACAGTAAATGCCAGGGCTTAAGGCTACAGAGTGAGGGATGCAAAAGTGCAGAGTCAGGTTATGCCACTGCCGTCTAGAAGGCACGAACGACTTGGGCACGGCAGATGACAGGAACCGCACTCAAGTCGTTACTCAGTCCGTAGTGCCAGTGCGGCCTCACATCAGGGCATGCTGGCATTCCCAGCCATCATGCATCGGCCTTGCATGCACCTGCTTGGAACGCAAATGCCACCGGCACTCACCACAAGGCGCCATGTGTTTGGTGCATCCCATACGTACGCGTACTATTGGCAAACTTACGGTGGTAACGCATGGAGTCGATGGCCCATTTGCCTAACAAGAACACTCGTCAGGCCGAGTAATCGATCCTGTTGGGCAAATGGCCCATTGTCTTCGTGCATCACAGGGGCTCATTTCTTTCTTGGCGTCCTGCTGCATGCGCTCGCCAACGCCTGTATTTCGTGCTGCAGGTCCCGCCTGCGCCGTCCCAGGGACACAGCCATGGCAGTCATGGTCTTGCCAGCAGCACAAACATAAAACACAAAGGGCACCCAGCGCATGAAGCAGAAGGATTACGTGCAGCCTGTCCACTTGCTTGTCAACGGCTGTGTGCAGGAGCAGCAGCAGGTGTCGTCAGCCCAATGAGTGGGAGGGTACATGCACGTGTGTACACGTGTGGGTGCTGGGGGCCCGCGTTTTGCGCTGATGCAGGCAGAATTTGCCACGCTGCGAACCTATTCTGCACTACCTGCGAACCTATTCTGCACTACCTGCGAACCTACTCTGCACTACCTGCCACTTGCGTAATGCGTCAGTCACTCAGCATGGCTGCCCACAAGCACTGGTGAAGACAAGGGCTGCAGTGCATATGTGCGGTGTGTCATCATGGCACAGTCACAATGGCGGCACAGCGTCGATGGGCCAGCCTGCATCACCCAGTGGGAGGTGGTGGGAGCTGCTGCAGAGCCACATCATATCACATCTGGGCCACAGCATTCAAGTGGCGCACAGTGGGAAGTGGTTTACACTTGCGTTTGACACTCTGACAGCGACACCACACTGACAGGCATGGTTGTGTCCCTGTGCGGGATGCCTTGATGTGCACTGCTACGCATGCGGTGTCTGCGCAGACACCGCTGGACTGGCCATGCCGCAACGCGACGCATGCAGCTCCCCTTCCATTAGATTGGCAGTTTGGCATGCAGTACTGCATGAGGCAACGCGGTTATTGGTTAACCTATGCGCACGTCAGTATGCCATGCCTGCCCTTCACCTGCATGCCAGGGCTGTCGGATGCATACTGTCATGGATGTGAGCCGCTGCTCCGCTTGTGCCTCCTGCTCGACCCATTTGTTTGGCCCCCCTTGCTTAATTGCATCAGGCCGTTGGTAGCTGCGCATGCTCATCACCCGCAATCTGCTGTGCCCCCACCTCTACCTGCTGGTCTAGTGACTGTGACTTGTGAGTGGCACGACGGTGAAAACAACGCATGCATGTCCGATGTCGGTAGCGATGTTGGCGCCTCACGCTGTACCATGAGCTGACCCTCTCGGTTGCTTTCAAAATGCCTTGTCCCGGATCTGAGCCTCTTGGCTATAATGGTCTGGGTGATGCGATCTCTCCCTCACCCTCTATAACTGTAGACCTACTCGGCGTGCATGCCACACCTCAAATCAAATCTAGCTACATACCGACATCAAGCCGCCGCGCAACACGCCTGCCGTCAAAACCCCAGGGAGGGTGTGGGCTGGGTGTGGGCGGGTGTCAGGAACGGCACAAGCGTATGCATGTCAGTGGGTTACACACACAAGCCCCATCCAATGCAGCATTGTGTGAACACGGGCAAGCCGGCATGAGATAACAATGTGGTGTGAGGCATAAGTGAGAATGGGGACGTACGCAGGTACCACAGATGAAAAGGAGCCTTCCAAGCAAGTGGGACAGGTGAAGGGCTGAAGGCCCCAAAACACTAGCATTGTGAAGCTTCATGAATCATGATCACCGTAATACGACATGATTGCATGGGGTCATCATAACGCTGCAATTGTTGTTTCGTGAAGGACCGTTGTAGATCCATACGAGGGCAAGTGCAGGAGAAATGAAAACGCAGTTGGGGGAACGAAATGCAAACCAATTGGTCATGGCACAGCATCAGTAGTTGCGGGCATGGCAACGCACGCCATCCGCCACTTCACCACTCAGCTGTCGTTGGCACGACACATCCTCGCTCGGACGGCATGCAGCCGACGATGGTATATGTCAGTTGTCGTGAACCGCCCAATCAGCTATTCGTTGTAGCCATCAACAACACCAGAAGTGCATTCCCACCTGCGGGCACGCGGTGTGCCAACTCGAGCGCGAGCCGTAGAGGCTGTCATAGGGGAACGAGCAAAATAAGTGTTTTGCTCGTTCACCTATGACAGCCTCCATGACTTGCACTAGAGTGGGCATGGCGAACGGCGGTGACAAGCTGTGATTCAAGCCCGCAGCTCTCCTGGCAGCCTTGGCAGCACCCTGCTAAGTGGCCCTTGCCGCCTTGGCTGCCCTCTGCCTTTGCAGCCGCCTTCGTGCCCCGCCTGAGCACACCTCTGCGTGCGCCTCCCTGACAGCGCTTTCAGCCGTTGCCAGCGCACCACCCAAGCTGCACTCCCTGAGGCCAGAGCGCATCCCAGTGGGGCGCGTGTGGCGGAACGCATGCAGGCGCGCAAGGCACAAGCGCCGAGCTGGGATGCGCTCTGGAAGTGCAGCTTCGATGGCGTACGCTGCATGCGTTCCGCCTGCCAGCAGGGACAAGGGGGGGAGGGGGAAGAAAACCAGGAGGATCTGAAAGTCACATGTTTTTGGGGTGGTTCTGGACTAAGAAAAATCTCACTACCTGGTTCGGTATTGCACCACAGGCTGTCCTAACAGCAATGGTGCGGCAGCTGGCTGCATGGGCAGGCGTTGCGCGTTGCCAGATGATGGGACGTGCTGTGGGGCAGTGCTGGTTCAGGCAATGACTGTGTGCGTACCGTATTGCAGAATGCACATGCATGCATACATTGCATGCATTTCTACACAGGCACACAGCACCATCACGCGTACGGCCGCCAGGCGCATGCCGGCCAGCATCATCGGAACTCACTGCCTGAACGCAGTCGCGCTGATAGATCCTTGTTGAGCGGCATCAGGCGCGTGACTGGCTGCGTCTCGGTGCCCAACAGCGCGCGGGTGCCAAGAGCATGGCTCAGTGCATCCGGGCGCTGCTAGGCACCTAGGCTCAGCCAGTCACGCGCCTGATGCCGCTCAACGACGCAGACGTCAAACCGTGGCGGAAACGCCATCTCTCACTCAGTGCAACACGCGACCAGCACAGCGCAACACAACCAAAGTGGGTCAAGGTCAGCGACGCAGGGAGCGTATAGGGACCTGCGGTTGCAGCTCGGTGGCTGTATGTGTGCGGGCTAGGGGTACCTACTCGTGAGGGGTACCTACTCGTGGAGGTTGGTGGAGTGGTACTGGCAACATGAAAGAAAGGCTGGGTGGACCTAGCATGGCACGCACCTACGCTGGTGCATCCAAATAACTAGCCAACAAAAACGCTCAACTTAAGCATGATGTGCGTCATCATTGCATCAGCATACCACACCACGCCATGTGTTTGTGGTGGACGGCAAGTCGGCAATGCATCTTCCTTAGGAGGGAGGGTACAAACGCAATCAAGCAGCACATGTGTGCAGCTGAACCCCTCAACCCTGACCTGATAACCTGCCACCCAACGCATGCACAAAGGCAAGCTAGCGGTGTTGTGGGGAGATGGGCGCACGCATGTATCAACTCACAGCTGTCGTCCTTAGTGAGGATACAATCGCGATCAAGCAGCACATGCGTGCGCCTGAACCCGACAACCCTGACCCGGCACCCTACAACCCTACACCCTGGACCCAATCCGTTGAAAAGGGGATGGGCAGGCCTGATACTCAAATTCCTAGCCCCAGGGCCCCAGGGCTTCGAGGACTGTGGCAACGCTGCGTTCAGGCCTGCCCTGCTCTTTCGCAACGAGCGCCTCTGTGGAATGAAGCGAAGGTTAAGATGAAGATCGGAAGGCCTGAGCAGGCTTAAGCTTAAGCAGCTGCTGCGTCATCCAGGCGTATCCACCCGGGCTGACCTGCAGGCGAGGGGCAGCGGGTACAGCACGAGGGGCAGCGAGCACAGCACGGCACAAACCACATACTGACAATGTGTCACGCCGGACGGCAGGATTGCATCTGTGCACAAAGTGTGGCGCAGGCTGCTTCCATTTGATCATCCGCCCATGCTGCATTAACGAGCACGCTGAATATCATTTCAATCGATGAGCGCTCTGAACTTCTCAAGCGCGGCGGGTGACCCGTGGTACGTACGTTTGGCCAGTGATTGATGGGCTTCACATCACTTCGCCGAGCAGTCCATTCATGCATGCCAGGGATGAGATGTGCGGTGGGACATAATGTTGGTGTGCGGTGAGTGTGGGTAAGCGTGGCTCGCCCTATGTGAGTAGGCCCCTGCTGCAGCTGGCTAAACACAACTAGGCTGCCCTCAGCATGCAACAGGTAACTAGATGCTATGAGGCAAAGCTGCTATCCTGCTACCCCTAGAACCAAGGGGGAGGACTCACTTTGGTAACGTCTGTATGGCTGGTGCTGCTGCTGCTGCTGCGTCGTTAGCGTCGTTGCACGTCTGGAAATCCTGCCTGGCCTGCCAGGCCAGGCCTGGGACTGCTGCTGCTGCTGCAAGTGCCCACGTCAAGAGGCGGCCTGTGTCGCTCAGTGTACAGCGCTGAACGCCCAGACTGCGGAATTTATTGACGTGGCTGTTCCTGACGTCAGGGATCACGCACGGCAGCAGTTGCGGAGGCCGGCGGTAATGAGTGCAATGACACAAACAGTATGTAGTAGCCGGTTGGAAAGCGGAAGTTGCGCTCTGCCAGGGAGCTTATAAGGACGTGTCAGCTGTGCAATGCGATGCGGGACGCTGACAGGTACAACCGCCACCCTCTGTCTACAACTGTAGTCATCCATGCCCTGATCGGCCCAGCAAGGGAGTCAGGCCAATCAGCCATCACATCAAGCAACTCCGCCTGATAGCTGCTGGCTCTCCAGCCACATCCCCCTGGCTGGGTACCAGAGCGAGCATCTGCGCCAGCCCAGCGAGTGGAGGTGTTCACACGGCAGAATGTGGGTGAGGAAGTGCAGCTGCGCTGCCATGCACATGCTCTGATGCAGACAACCTCAGCCATGCAAGAGGTGGGCTCAAGGATGAAGCATTGCAGCACCCACAGCTTTGGCAGGAGTCTTCATCAGCATCCAAAAAGCAGCCGGTGCGCAGCTGAAAGGCTGCGGCACAAGATGACGAACCCGGGCCGGGTTCAGCCATCGTTTCCGCATGCAGCATTGCATGAAAATTTCATGGAAGATGAGCTGCATGCTTGCATGACATCGCAGCATGGCAAGGTCCAGCGGTGTCAGTGTAGCAGAGCCCGTTGTGCCATCCGGCACAAGCACATGCATGCTGCATGACTGCTCTGGCGGACGAAGTTCTGCTCGCGCCGTCTGGTGGGCCCATTGTCTGTGAGCGCCGCCCACCGGGCTTGATTACATTTCGTGGCGTACTTGTACTGCTGCGCCAGCACCTGCAGTGCGTCCCGCAGGTCCCGCCTGCGGCGTCCGGAGGACACGAGCGTGCTTGCAGTGCCACTGAAAACACCATGCGCGCGCTTTGAAATTCCTCAGTCCTGCCAGTCAATCGCTTACGCATGCACGCAAAACCTTACTTGTGCTGAAGGCCATTTTGTGGCCATGGCTTGTCCGCAGGGCTCATGGCAGGGCCGATGCGCTCGGTGCAGAGGCAAGTTGACTTCGACCCAGCGCAGGTGAGGGTGTTGACGTGGGTAGGTGCAATAACTGCAGCTCATTGCTGATGCAAACTTGGAGACCAGTAGCGACTCCATCCGAAAACGCACGCTGCCGCTTTAAGAATGCAGATTGCATGACGCGCTGGCACCAGGTTTCGCCACGATGTCTGAGCCACAGCCAAAAACCACCATGGCTCCATGATACACAGGACTGGCGTAATTGTAGTAGGAAGTAGTTACATGAAGCGGCTGAATATATAGAACGAGTCTGCGAGGCGTCAATGCCGGGGCACCAGCACCAGATGATGGGCCACAGTTGCTACCGGGCACTGCAAATTGTCAGAGGAAACGCCAGGTTGTTGTTTGTAGCACGTCCAACAGTGCAGCGATGTAGCTTTACGCCAGCTTGTGCCTCAGCGTTGGCTACGCAGACGCATCTTTCCACTAGAGCATCAACCACAGGACGACTGGAAAGCAGCACGGAGGCATTCCCGTCAGGCAGAACTTCATCTGCACAGAGGAAAGGCCCAGCAGCCATCGTTCAAGCGGTGGACTATACAACGCTTGTTGCGCTTGCAGCAGAGCTGCAACAAGCATGGGTGCCATCCAAACTAGAGCAGGTGCGGAAACGTTGCTTGCTTTCGCGTACCACCATACAGTTGCACTACCATAGTGAGGACCCGCTGTCTGTTTATGACTTGGTGCTTGGCTGAAATGGACTCGTGCAACTTTTGTGCGCGGTGGCGTTGTGGCGTGCGCAGGCTGTGATGGCGGACAAGACAACGCTGTGCCTGCGGCTTCGCACGCCTGACGGCAGCAGCTGGGTGCATCTCAGCTGGCATCCTCAGGCAGCACGCCTCACGATAGGCCCACCCCCCGCCAGGGGTGACGCAGCGCAGGTGTGCAAGTTTGAGCGATGCGTCCTGCTGTGCTCATCTGCCTCACACATTCGTGGAGATTGCTGTGGGGTGGCCCTGTGGCATACAACGCATCGCTGCACAGCATACCAGGCCAAACTGTGTTTAGCATGCATGCAGCACGCATGTGAGTATGTGATGCGAGGTCACCTGGGTCACCGACAGGGTAACACACATGCCAACATACGGGGAGGTTTAAATGGGACTGAAGTCCAGAGTCCCCCTTATTCAAGAGGTTTGAGGAGGAGGATTTGAGGGGGCTCAGTCCCCTCAAACCCTCCCCCTCTAGTTACCCTCCAGACCCCCCCCAAAATCCCCCTAACAAACCCCCTTGAACCCCCGTCATACTCGCCTCAAACCCCTCCCCAGGCCCTCAGCTGCTGCCTCCCCCCCCCC
>BDDA01001605.1:0-13475 GCA_001662385.1 Chlamydomonas asymmetrica | reverse complement strand
TTGTCTACAAATTCGCGCTAACGCCCATACGGGTGCTGCACAGTACTTGATTCATTCGTGCTTGTGCTTGGACATTCAAAGCTGACGGTTTCACACCTTACGGTGTATTTCTGTGCCCACCATGATGGGCGGTGGTAGTTCCGCGGTCGCTGCCACTGCTGTCGGGAGGTGTGCGGGACCCCTTTAGACCCCATGTGTCACCACCGAAGCATCTGGGTGAGGACGCAAGCATGCAGAATGGTCCGAAATACTCATAAGGGCTCAACAAATGTCTTGGTCAGTCGCTCCTAGAGATCAGGCCACGTACCGGCCTTGCTGTGTTGTCTCTACAAACGCGCGCTTTTGTCTACAAATTCGCGCTAACGCCCACACAGGTGATGCACAGTGCTTAGATTCACGCGTGCCTGTGCTTGGACATTAATCCTGATGGTTGCAAACCTTGGTGTGTATTTATGTGCCCACCATGATGGGCGGTGGTAGTTCCGCGGTCGCTACCGCTGCTGTCGGGATGGAGGCGTGCGGGACCCCTTTAGACCCCTTGTGTCACCACCGAAGCATCTGGGTGAGGATGCAAGCATGCAGAGTGTTCTGAAACACTCATAGGGGTTCATGAAAGGCCTTGGGCAATCGGTCCTGGAGATCAGGCCACGTACCGGCCTTGCTGTGTTGTGTCCACAAACGCGCGCGCGAATGGACCCTGCTGCATGCTGCGCACGCAGGATATGGGGCAATGACTGGCTGCATTCGTTTCGCCGCAGTTCAAAGGTGCATTGCAGAGACATCTCAGCGTGTTCATGCAGTCCCTGGCTGGAACTGGCCCCGAGTTTTGACGCTTTAACAGTGGCGGGCTGGACCCTGCTGCACCTGCAATGCACATACGGAAAAGCACTGATTGGGGCAGTGGCAGGGGCTCCAACCTTTCCACACATGGCTCAGGGGTGTATTGCTGGTTGATTCAGGTGGGTGGGAACTTAGGCGGGCAGTGGGGTTTGCACATGGGCAGCTGGGTGGGTCAGTCGGGGATGTGCGTGTTGACGGGTCAGAACGTGTAATTCGACTGTTCATGGGCCGGCAGCTGGGAATGTATGCATCCCCTGCCAACCACGAGCGCGCGAGTGCCAGAGGCTAGAAGTGCGAAGTATGTGCAGGCCGCCAGATGTGACTCTACGTAAGCACCAAGCATGCGCTTGTCAGAGCGCGTCCCTGAGTACGCGTGAGTCTGCAGTGAGCCTAATACGTAAGCATGCCCCTGTAGTGCGGACGGCAAAGTGCACGAGCCAGGCCCTGCATGCTGAACGCACCACACTGATGCTCAGGCAAACAAGGGAGGCAGTAGGGGCAGGTAAGCGTTAGTACACAACATGAGGCGCCCTCGAGTGGCGTCGGTGAAGATGCAAAGGCAGTAAGGCACACATGCGGAGGCATGCAGACTGGCGCTAGCACAGCGCGTCGGCCAGCACGCTGAAGCGCCTGCAGGTATGCATGGGCGGGGTGAACTGGAACCGGTGAAGTAGGTGAAAGGCACGCGGAAGAACACGCCATGCTCAGAATATGCAGCAGCCAAAGGAATGAATAGCCAGGTCGAGAAGAGGTGAAGGAGGATGAAAAATGAATGCATGCACAGGGTCGCCATGCAGGTCGCCCAGTGCAGCATCACCAACAGGCTGCAGCACATGCGCACACGGGCTCAGGTAGGATGCAGTGCGGCGAGCAGGGTGCACCATGACACTCCGAGGCAGGCAGGCTTGTGAGATTGAGATGCGTCCATGCACGGCCCATGCGTCCACAATTGTACCACCGCGCGACAAATCCACTGCACTTGCTCAGTAGGGCTCGCACATCAAGCTCAGGGGTCAAGCTCAGGCCAGCAGCAGGCAAATGCACATGCGCACATGCAATCAGGCTCTCCACCACGTCCGTGGGATGCTGCCCAGGCATGAGATAGCCGAGCGTTTCCTGCACAAGATCTTCACAACCACAGCCAAGCAGCCACGTGTCCGGAAGCCCCGGCGCAACAGCAAGCGCAGCTGCAAGCGCGGCTGCACGCTGAGTGACTGCCTCCATAGCTGCCAAGGTCTTTATTCTTCGGACGAGCTAGCCAGCGTGTAGCTGCACTTGTCTCCACCTTTAAACATCACCTCAAAGCGCTTGCAAGAGGCATTAGAGCCCATGCAGGCTGCCTCGCCCTTGAAGGTGGTCACCATGCCACGCCACGACCGTCAACGAAGCCTGCGTAGATAGATCACGCAGCCGTCCCGCGCCGCGGCCTCCGCATCGTTGCGCCCTTCAGCGGCAGTACGGCAGATGCGCGGCTCGGCTGGGGTGGGCTGCGCCTCACTGTCCGCATGCTGCTCAGCTTCCTCCAGGGTGATGAGATGTTGCGCGAAATGCAGTCAGGGCACAGCCCAGGCCTGATCCGGGACACGCGCCAGCTCAGGTGTCAGGCGGTACGTGTGATACCACAGGCTGCAGTACTCGCGCACGCCACCAGCATGTCAATGCGTGGGCCGATATCTGTCAGGTGGCAGGGCGCAGGGCCTTCAGCCGGTGCGACAGGATGGTGCCGCAACGGCCACGCAGCTGAGCGGTGCCCAGGTCGCTGGTTGAAACGATAGACCTCGGAATACACCGGCAGCTGAAGCGTGCTGACGGTGTTGCTGCAGCGGAGGAACACGTAGTCATGTAGTCTCCCGCCTCAAATCGTAGCCCGCATCATGGCTTGTCCGCCGCGCCGCGCTGCGCTGCGCTGTGTGTGCAGCTGTATCGCAACGCGTGCCGCGCTGCTGCGCTGCGCGATAGATTGCCAGGTTGCCTCCCGCCTCGGCACACGCCTACTGCATGCATTTGCACAGCGCGTGAAACCATTGTTTCTGTGAACCTCAGTTGTTCCACAGCATCAACAGGTGATGAGATATCCAGTACTTCTGCAAGATGCACCCTAACTGCCGGAGGTACAACAGGGTGCACGCCATGCAGCAGGTAGTACCGGGTGAATAGAAGCCGGTGGATTGGTGAGGCGAGCAGCAATGCCCCTGCACGAGCCAGGGCAGCCACTCGTCGCACGTTTCACCGCTGCTGCTGACATTGAAGCAGTACTTGCGGAGCCCCTTCTCCACCACCTGCACCACGCGCTCTGCCGCCCCGTTGGCTTGGGGGTGCTGGGCGGCATAGGCATGTGGTGTGTAGACTCCTGCATGCTGATCTGCACATATGCGCACATGCTTGTTGTGCATGCCCGTTGCACGGGCATGTAGGAGCGGTGCTCAGGTAGGCCAGCAGGTAGACCCCATCCGGCTTACTCAACAGCCTGGCCCCAGCTGGCCAGCTTGCAGCGCGCAAACTTTGCGTCGTAGCTGCAAGCCTGCGGTTTTCAAGCCTGAAACCGTTCCCGTCCCAATACACAAACTGCGTGGTGCATGCCTATGCATACTGTGTGGTGCAACCGCGTGCGCGCTCGGGACACGCCGCTATCAAAACTGACAGTGCAAATGGGCTGGTCTGTGCCAGCGCTCTGCTCAGCCTGCATGCCGTCCTCGAGTTGCATGGTGCATGGTCTACCTGCCAGCAGACCGAGTGCTTCCTGCCTCCCCACCACCCAGCATGCTTTTGTCAGCATGGACAAAGCATCACCCTGCCTAGGCATTTTCCTTTCGCATGCCCTCTCTTGTCAGAGTGGCGCCCTGGTGCGCCTGCAGGTACATGCATGCAGACCATAAACAAAGCCAGAACAAGCAGACTAAGCGGTCAGCAGGCCGGGTTGTGTTCGTGCCGATATCTGTGACGTCAACCATATGGTGCTGTGTAGATTATGCTCCACACAGTGCACTTTGTGTACAGGTTCATGCTGCATGCAGAGGCCTTCGGAACTTGTAAACGCACACAGTCGCCAGGAACCAGACACTTGGCAGATAGAAGGCAGGACGGCTTGCACAATATACAGACTGTACAAGACGCGTGCACGATGGACAACCACCCAAAGACACCAAAGTACTGTGCAGCAAGAAATGAGCCCCCGCAGGGTGCATTCTACGTTTTTGAAGGCTGAGGCCGCAAGCAACGGTGGGCACAGGTGTGGGAAAGGTTGGAATGCACGGTGTGCACAATAGCCAGTGCCAGAAGCCATGGCTGCCCGATGTCCGCCATTGATTTGTGAACACACCTCTGTTCAGCTTGCTGTGCACTTCCCGGAAAGATAGTGGCACATCTGCACGGTGGCCCGAGAAGGTCGTCCCATGCACGGTCACCGCTCAAGGCATAGGCTATTGTGTCTGCGCCACCATCGTGCTCCATTTCATCCCAAGAGCCGTCCCTTTGGCTCTGACCAACAAAAGGAAACACCACCTTGGTCGCCTGTTCAGAGGTGCACAGTCAGCAAGCGTAGCTCTGTCCTAAGGCCAGGGGGGCTAGCAATAAGGGTCCACCGGAGAAACGAATGTACTGGCACTCATTGCAACACTGATTGTTGAACATGATTAGTGACTTCTGGGCTTTAGAGTAAATTCATGTGGCCTAAGGGCAGCAGTTAGTTAGCTGGGCAATGTTCAAGCCCTGTCCCCGTTTAGGCTTTCAGGGAATCAGATTAATGTAATAAGCAGTTTATTATGATGTATTTAGTGTCGCCCGTTTTGTTGTTCCAACACACGGGCAGCTCGAGTAGCAGATGGTGGCCACCCCCTCAGTGCAACAGGATACTCACGATAGCAGAAGAGCCGAAAGGTGCAGTGGCATAGGGAAACAGGCCTCTGGTAAAGGGATACGTTTCTTCTCTACAACAGTGGCCCTTCCCGTGTCCGGCGTGCTACGTACCGGGCTAGGTGGAACGTGTTGTGGCCGGAGACACGGACGGCCACGCATCCTCGAGCAGCCATACCCAGGAGGGAACCCGAGCTGGATTTTCTGAGGTTCATGGCCTCAATATGGTGAGCCTGCCCAAGCACCTGTCTGCCTTGGGTCCCAGCATCAAGCCCAGCACCGGGGATACGGAGGCACGCTGGACAGTTCAGTTTGTCATACACATCAACAGGTGGCAATGCCGAAGTCCCGGACTGCTAAAGCATTACCCCAAACACTGGGAGTCTGTAGCACAGCCGCATAATGGATGAACCAATGCGGTGTTTGTTCATTCCATGGCCATGTTCACACACTGTTCGATAAGCCAGGACAGAGAGCAAGCAAAACCAGCCCTTGATGTGAAGCAACATGTTGTGTATCATGGATGCTGTGTTGTGTCATAGGTCGGACCCTGGATGTTGGAACTGCCCCCTTTTCAGCTCAGCTACGTCTGAAGGCCGGCTCCTCCACTTGGCGTTCCCGGTAAATCTTGCCAACCTGCAGGACGCAATTGTTGATGCCAGATGCGCTTGTCGAGCATATGAAAGTTCATTGTGTGGGTGTTTGGACAGGATGATGACGGCAGGACTTGCTCTCTCACCGTCGGTCCTCCCATGTTGCCCCATGACAGCGAGCAAGCAACGGACCACTTCAGTCCAGGCCATCAGACACAGAACCTCACTTTAGGGTCTGCTTCAGAACACACCTCCTGGCAGTCCTCACAGTTCCAACAACTCATTGTGGTTTCGGAGTACATCACCACGTTCCTGATAGTGAGTAAAAACCGCACAGCATGCAAGCTGTGTCACCTTACACCAAGCCAGGTTGACTGGCGGAATCCTTTTGCCTGCCAAGCTTCTGGTCATGCTCCCGTTGTGCAAATACAATAGCTGACAGTTTGACACGGCAGATGGTGCCTGAAACCTGGCCTTGCATACCGGCCTGAACATCATTGCAAACAATCCTCACGCATTCCTTGCTGCAATTCACGCTACGACACCACTGGACAGTTCATTAACAGCCGGTTGTTGGTTGGGGCTTCTGCTTCCTGCAATGTACTGTTGTTGTGAGCCGCTGCGCATAAAGCGCACGCAGTTGTCCGAAACTGCTAATTGAAACACTTGAGCTGTTGAAATGTCGCAGTTTATGAAGGCAGAAGGAGGACATCAGGGTATCACACCGCCTGTTGAGTGCACGACCAGCGAGGCGGTCCGGCTTTGCGCCGCCTTCGTGCAAACATTCCAAGCACCCCGAACTGCCCACCCGCCCGAACTGTTGCCTGTGTGGAAGGCCTTCACACACACCTACTTCCATGGCGTGGGCAGCACCTCTGGGCTCCACCCGGCAGGGCTTGAAGCGTGGATGGCCAAAGTCGTGGGCAGCACAGGGTGGAGGAAGGATGGGCAAGCACACACAAGCGCAGAGGCATGGTGCAAGAGGTGTGTGCGGCACTGTGCAGAGCGTGCTCGCTGCATGGCTTGTAGCAGCCGCTGATTGCCGGCAGCATGGACCTGCGGGAGTCTCGCAGCCTGTCTGGGCAGCTGAGCACACCAACGCCCCATGATCCGACATGCACTTGCATGCCCATCACATTTGGCTGCAACGTTCGATGTGCCATTGTGCAAAGCTCACCCATTCATGCATTTGGCCTGTGCACTGATTCTGTGGTTTCATGCTTTGTGTACAGAATGCCACCACATGTTTGTTTGCCCTCGGACAATCCTGAAAGCCCCAACAGACACATGCAGGGGCCTGTGGACATTTTCCTCCTGGCATACTATGCACCTCAAGTTGTGGTTGCGCCAAGACTGCAAGATGATGAGCCGATAATGCAGCAGCGGCTTGGCCATGTGATCAGCCCCGCACCCTACACTTACGCGCACCACACTCTTTATGGCACCCCACACTCTCATGCAGGACCCGCTGGCAGCTCCGCAACGCGCCTTGGATCGCTGAATTTAGCAGCGCCAGCACGATCGCTGCCACAGCAGGCGCAACGGCGGCGGCGGCGTCCGCTCAGCCGCTCTCACAAGCGCTGGTGCAGGCGCAGCACCGGCGCGTAGTGGGCCGGCGCGGGTCGATTGACGCCTCCAAATTCAAGCCGCCCAACGTGCTGTACCCCTACCGAGTATCCGCGTTCAGGGTGCGCTTCAAGGTAAGCGACAATTCATGCACGCACGCATTCATGCATGCGGGACGCCAGGAAGGCAAGCAGCGGTCGATGCTGGTAGTGTAAGGCTGCTGCACATTCATTAATCGACTGCATGCATTCGGTTACACGTGTAAGAAAGTAGCAGAAGCCAACAGCATGTGGGTCAAAAAGGCCCACAAGCCCATGCACGGTTGCTGCATGTTGCGTCCTTGTCTCGTGGCAGTAAGAAAAGCATGGCACGGCTTGCGGTGGGCGCTGGCCAACAGCATGTGCTTGGACAATGCACGCTTGCTCAAAAAATGCCTTCTGCCGCAGCTGCATGCGACAATGCCTCATCCTGGATGGGACTGCCCGGGCGCGTGCGTATAACCGGTTTGCATGCCAACTGTACGTGCTGCTGAGCTTCCTGTGTGTGTGTGTGTGTGTCGGTGCATGCTCTGTGCGCGTTTGCTCCTGGCAGAGCCCGAACATCACCGGCGGGATCGTCGACATCCCGTGTGGCCGTGCCTTCAGCGTCAAGCGATGCGACCAGCCCGTGTTGACCTTCCTGGTGGCCTCAGACATGGCGGAGATCCTGCATGAGGTGAGTGGTGGAGGGTATGTGCGAGTTGAGAGCGCATCACCTTAAGACAACAGTGCTTCGTAGCAGTCTTCCGAAGGTTGTGTGTGCGGCCGTGTTGACCGCGTGAGTAGCGATGCAGCAAGCAATGCACGTCATGCTGAAGAGCAATATGTTTGTGGGGGGCACAAGCACTTCTGCAATTCAAGCTGTTAGGTCAAGAAGGAGTCCGCCTTGCCGAGGAGGCACCGCCATTGTGAAATCATCAAGCGTGAGCGCTGCTGGGCCTGACAACCGCTCTGCTGTTGCATGCACCTTATTGTTGGCCATACAGACCACTGACGTGTCTTCCGTGTGTGCTCACGTAGGAGATTGACGAGGCGGAGGCGCCTATCAGGGGCGCCCTGAGCGACTACATCGTCGCCAACGTCATCGCCCCGCTGCCCGGGCCCGATGAATT
Organism: Chlamydomonas asymmetrica; assembly: GCA_001662385.1. Classification (NCBI taxonomy): domain Eukaryota; kingdom Viridiplantae; phylum Chlorophyta; class Chlorophyceae; order Chlamydomonadales; family Chlamydomonadaceae; genus Chlamydomonas; species Chlamydomonas asymmetrica. The sequence continues at coordinate 5,474 of BDDA01001605.1, read as the reverse complement.
CCCCCTCGCGGACCCCCAAGTACACCCCGCAATGCAGCCCTCACAAGCTGCGACCTGATGAACACGATGACGTTTGCATGTACATCATAAATTGTGGCTCAAGCCGACTTACCTGCCGCCTGGGTCGTTGCACAATGCACGTTTACTCATTTAACGCAACTGCTTCTTGAGGCGTGATGCACGCTCTCGAAGGCTGAACACGCTAGCTGCATACGTACACGGACACACAGCATGGTGTTTCTCACCAAACCCATTAAAAAACACGCATGTGCTGCAGCAAGGCCTTAGCCCTGAACATGTAAAGCAGGACAGTGTTTGATGCTCAGCCATGGTGTTTCCTGTTGCGCACGCCGACTGCCTTTGCTGTACACGTACAGGGCAAGCTGTCGCCGCAGGCCATCGAGCGTGTGCTGAAGCGCGTGGCGGCCTGCGTGATGGGATGGGAGGCTGCACTGTCCCTCGCTGACCGGCTCGTAGCGGCCGCTGCACCGTTTGCTCATGGCGCGCACGCCCCGGACAGGCCAGCTGATGGGGCCGCCGCTACGCTTAGTGCTGGCGGCGCAGGCCAGCCGCAAGCGCGGCTCGAGGATAGCACCGTGGCTGCTCTGGTTGCTGCTGCAGCTCAAGCGGTCCAGGTGGACTTGCCATCTGGTGCTCCGGGTTCGCTTCCGCCTTCGCAATCCCAACCAGGGTCTGTAGGTCAATGCCGTACGCCAGTGGATGATAAAATGGCCCAACCAGAGCCACTACCACAGCAGCAGCAGCGGCAGCAGCAGCAGCGGCAGCAGGACCGAGAGAAGCAGACCCAGCATGCATTTCCATCTAGTGTGCTGCCCACGGGTGCACAGGAGGGCAACCCGCAGCAGCAGCAGCAGCAGCAGCAGCAAAGGCAGCTTGACACACCTGCACTGCCCCCGTCAGCTGCTGAAGGGCTCCCAGCCATCGGCTGCGCAGAGGGTGGCTCCGGAACCACGTCGCACAAGAGGACCTGCCCTCAGGCAGTGATGCCGTCAGCGCTCAAGTCCCTGGAGTGGGAGCCGCTGAGATCCAGGATGCCGCTGCGCAAGTCCATCCCATCCATGATCAGCTCAATCCTGGAGAATCAGATCCAGCAAGAGCTCCAGAGCTGCGGCAGCAGCAGCAGCAGCGGCGGCGGTGGAGCGCTCTTGGTGCCAGCGCAAGCGGCCACCGCTACGACAGCGGCCACCGCAAACACGCAGCCTACGGGCTCCGGAGTTCCGCTCGGGGCCTCAGGCGCGGGCGAGGGACGGGAGATCGACTTCGACATGCTGTTCCAGCTGTTCAGCAACGTGGACCAGACATGGCCGGAGCTGATCGCCTCGAACCAGCGCATGCAGGCGACTGCTCCCCCCACCTACCCTCCGCCTACTGCGCTACCTGCACTCGGCGCCGCTAGCGCGCCTTATCATTCGTCCGCCATGGTGCCGGTGTGGGGTGGCATGGACTTTGTTTCCAGGGTTGCAGGTTCAGGGGGCACCGCACCCACTGGAATGCCGCCACCAAACGCGTCGCGTGTGCAGCTGCAGCGGCGGGGAAGTGCTGACATGGCAATCCAGCAGTTGAGCTCAAGATCGATGGCCGATCATGCATGCGGCAGACAGCTGCGGAGTAATGATGGATCTGCGCCAAATCGGAGCGCACCCACCGCCGCAGTCTCACACAGTTCTCAGCCTGTGCTCGTTGATGAGGGCGGCCTGCAGGGCGATTTCGGTACGGCGCATGCGGCCACTGGACGCAATACATATGCACTGCCTGGACGCATGCGGCCCCCGCAGCAGCAGCACCGCCAGCTGCGGGGCATGCCTCAGGGTGCTGCCCCCACGCCAAATCCACCTCTGCCCCACATAGCAGTGTTGGGATCCGTTGCCGAAACCGGTGCTGCTCGCTGCTTTGACAGCCCTTCGGACGTGACGGCTGCCAGGGGCGGGCCCACAACCGGATCTGCATCGTGCGGTAGTCGTGGGCTGCGAGCTGAAGATGCAGCGGCAGATCCACAGGCCATCAAGCCGCTGCCGGCGGCTGCTTGGAGGACAACGGCGGGAGCTGCATCAGCCGCCACAGAAGCAACGCCGGCGGGCGTTGCAGGCAGCCGTGCGTTGGCAGCGCCACCGGCAGCGCGCAGTAGCTTGCCGACCCCTGCCTGCACCACCACGCGCAGCGCACAAGCCGTGAAGCGCCCTTACGCGCCCGATGCGGACGACGTGCCTGGTGAGATGGATGCGGGGCGAGCAATCAGGCAGGCGGTTGCCTGGGAACGCTCCAGCAGCTGCGGCGCCCGCGTAGGTAGTGGCGGGTGTGTGCACGGATGTGTGAGCGAGCAGGCGGGAGGTGCACACCCTGCTGGCGCTCGTGCAAGCGGCGGACGCGGGCCTGCACCCGCCTCACGCGGGTCTTCAAGCGGCACGCCTCAAAGCCAGGCGCCCTCCCATGGTGGGGCAGGGGCGGCGGCAGGAGCAGCGTCAACGTGAGTCTTGGAGCTACCCCGAGGCCAAGACTGGCAATTTCGCTGACGGTGCGTGGTTCATTTCGTGTGTGCATGGATTCAGGATGGAGTGCTGTTGGGAACGTGTGCGGGGGCGCCATACTACCTATCTTCCAGTGCACATGCGGCTATGCGAGCAAAGCATCAGGGGCCGATGCAGGGTTTTGTTTGTGTGCAGTTGACTGACAGGCAGATCATTGTGCCATCCACGCTGATTGCGTACAAAGGTGTTGCAGCACACTGACACACTGTTTTCGAGTGTATGGGCAAGCCACTTTGACATGTCTTGGACCCGTGTCTGCTGTACGGCGTGCTCAATTCCTCATGCGCTTGCTGTTTGCAGTTCTGCTTGCAGGCGCATGAGAGCCCAAACGAGTTGTCACTGACCGTGCTCTCAATCACACACCCTGGAGATGCTCAAGGGACACATGTCACAAGCCGCACAACGCAAGAAGCCGTAGAAGCAGCATCTTAGCGTACGCTTGAATACCGCATTTACAGTGTGGTAAGAACGGCCACAGCCCGGCATGCGCATGGCAATGCAGGCACACAAAAGACGGGTTCATCCTGGATTCATTCACGCTGTGTGTGCATGGTTGCCACCTGTACTGGCCTGCACCCACCACCTGACGTCGCCACCCACCACACATTGCAACACGTGTCAGGCAGTGTGCACTGACCAATGGATACTGGCTGGTCCGCAAAGACATTGTGCTGGTTACGCACGTAGATCAGGATTATGCACGTACAGTGTAGAAGGCTAGGTGCTTGAATGATACAGATGGTGCACGGTGTGCGGAGCGTCCAGTACCATCCCGATGCTCTCGACACCTACCCAAAGGGTCAGGGCAACGCGCACACCTCCTGAGTTCCAGTCTTGCCGCGCTTGTTGGCTTGACGCAACCTCGGCATCGCCTGGTGCAAACACAATGACGGTCATCTCAGTCACTGATGTCAGTACTGCTGCATACTGTACCTGTCAAGCCGAGAAGGGTGTGGTGGCAATAGTTGGGGTGCGGGCAGGTTCCTGTTGGTGTACGTTTGCTACCCCTGTGCGGAAGCCTGATCTAACCACCGGCTCCATCAACATGCTGAATCACCCAATAAGCAGTGTCCCTATATACGCGCACGCCCGCAGTTCAACTCAGTTCATAGGCAACGCAGTTCATACCTTAGAAGCAGTTCATGTACATTGACAGCGGTTAGTATTCTATGGTATGAAGTATGAACGCAGTACATAGTGACGCAGTTCACCTTAGTTTATAGGCAAGGCAGTACATACGCGCACGCCCGCAGTTCATGTTCTGTTGCCTTCCAGCCGCTACACCGCTGCCATGGCTGCAATGGTTTGTGGTTGGAATGGAGAGGGGCCACAGAACATGCAAGCATAAGTCTGCAACGCTGTGTTACCATAGTGAGGCTATTTGATGGGCATGCTTTCATACGGGCACCATGTATGCCGGCGCACACCAGTACCTGCTTTGGTGGCGGCCATTTCACAATCAGCCAAAAATGATTCGTGCGAATGGCCCGTGGTTTTCCCCCTGAAGGTGCATGACGAGCACGCGCATGCTGGCCCATGATGCCGCCTGCCACCTACCATGCAGGCATGCAGCTATCTGCACATGCGGACACAGCCACAACCCACCAGCCATGCATAGCGCATGGGTTTCTGCATGGGTGGGTAGGCTGTGGTGGGGCGCTGCGTATGCGGCACCAGCGGAACAAGAGGTCGCCAAGCGCTGCGAGGCTCCAGCAAACGCACGGCATGCAGGCTGGTGTAAGGGTGTGTTCTGCAGCGCCCTTGCACATGTACCGTATACTGCACACCTTAAAACATTATTGTGCGCCCTCATGAGTCATGATCAGTGTTTACCTTTTCAGTGGAGTGTGTGAGTTTGCTTGCAAGGGCCACCGTCGCTGTAGCCAAGCAGCTGGGATTTGGTGAACCCAGCAACCCACCCGTACATGTATGGCACGCACACAATGGCAGCAATGGCAACGTGTATCAATGGTATGCGTTGCCGACCTGCAGTGCCAGGCATGTTGCTCCACAACCCAACCATTGTGGCTTGTTGCACACGCAGCAGCCTGCATGCACCCGCAAGGTTCAGTGCCCATGCATGCGGCGCTCCACCAGCTATGCCATCATGCGACTCGCACCAACTATGCATGCTGCAAGTGAAAGCTACGCGAGCCCACAAACCTGCATGCTCGGTATATGAATTGTGCATTCCATCCGCAATGCACCTCAACTGGTCGTAAAGCGTGCACATTGGCACAGCATGCTACACCTATAGCATGAAATCGCTATGTGACAAAGGGAGAGGTGGGGTTATAGGACCATCGGCGTTCACAACACGAACCCTAAGCCCTGAGGGCGGAGGTGCAAGCCCCCCCCCCTTGGCGGACGCGTTGACTCGCTGCGCGCCCCCCATGCCGCAATCAACACGGTCCGAGAACCACGACATGAGGGGTGTACAGGTGATATCCCGGGGTGTGCCTTCTCAGCGACGTCTGACTGATTGCTAATCAAGTCTGACTTGCTAATCACCCCCCAAACAACAAAACTGATGGGTGTGAGGTTCGAACTCACGCGTCTTGCGACATTCGAACTTGAGTCGAACCCCTTAGACCACTCGGGCAACCCACCTGCCATACGGCAAGCTCGATTTTTCGCAAATGACGCCCTCAGCAGGACTTGAACCCAGCACCTGAACAGTGCAGAGCTCGCAGACCCCTGAAAGGCGAACGTGCCATTTTAAAGTCCGGACCCAGGATATAAGCGCAAATACGTCTACTCCAGGGGCCGTGGCCTGTCCGCGTGGTGTGATGGCTAGCTGCCGTGCCTTTTCGAGCCTGATTTGGACGTTGTGGGTGCGTTGCCGCTTCGCTCGCTCGCCGCGTCGTGCGTGGGGTGTGCGCGCTAGGTCGTTGGCTGCCGCCGCTCGTAGCACGTGCCTACCGGGCC
>BDDA01001602.1:0-15526 GCA_001662385.1 Chlamydomonas asymmetrica | reverse complement strand
GGGGGGGGGGGGCGCTGATGACTTCATGAGGCTGTGCGCAGGCTCAGTCCAACACAGCAAGCAATACACAGACTGTGGGTGTGCATGTGCATCGCCTTGGGCCCAAAGCGCGCTGTAGGGTCCCAGCACTGGTGATCCAATCCCAGCACTGGCTGGCTGCATGCATGCAATGCTGCTCGTTTGCTTGCTCTTGCCAAGCGCTGCACGTGCGAGTGTACTCGCATCCAAACAAGCAGCCGAGCCAGGCTATGTTCGCAGAATACCAGCCTTGAAGCGCAAGGGGTGGCAGAAATGACACCTGGCTCGTGTTGTTTACACTTCCTGCTTAGTGGTGGGGTGGCGGTAGTGGGGGCACTGTGGCGGCCATGGTTGCACCAACGCCACGGGCAGTGCTATCCAGCTAGCCCAGCTGATTACCACACTGAGGGCGGTGGCGGTGGTGCACTGCAGTTGTGCCAAATAAACGTTTTGCACATGCGTGCGCGTCGCGGTCCGCCACGAAGTTCGGTTGCACATGCATGCCACGCGCAGCTGGACACCACACATGAAACAGCCGCTGCCTGGATGCTGTGTGGATGCATGCATGGTGCGGTCCACAGTTGCAGTTGATGGGGTCTGTAAGGCGCGGTAGGCGGTAGTGCAAGGGGACCTAGACTCCAGGTAGAGGGAGGGAGGGGAGGAGGACTGCGACAAGCAATGCAAGGGGGCTTACACGCCTGCTGAGAGAGAGCGCAAGGGAGATTGACGGAGGGGAATACATGCAGGGGTGTGCTTCCCGCACACCTTGCAATTCAAACGCCCGGAGTTTTGGGGGAATCCAACACGGGCGGGTGGTTGGCAGCGATCGAGGCCCAATGCATGCAGAAGGGCTAACAGCGGCGCAAGGCGCAAGCGGGCCGACTGCAGGCGCCAACGTAGCGGAGCAAGGAACAGGGCTTCGTCGCTAACTGGGCCACGAGGCTGATGGCAACACAAGGCAGCGGCTGGCTGGGTGGAAATGTCCTTCCAATGTGTGGGAAATGAAGCATACGCCTGGCCTGGCCATGTGCACGTGCATCATGTTTCCTCCTCTGTACGCTACCTCCCCCGCCCACTAGGGACTGAAGGGACCCCGGGACACTTGGACACGCTCAGCCTGGCAGCAGGCGGCAGCGCAGGCAGGAACGTGACGAGCGGCAGGTCGTACAGGGTCAATTCCGCCAGCGCAGGCAGTAGCGCGGGCAGGAACGCGATGAGAGGGCAGGAAGACACTTCCAGTTTCGTCAGTGCAGGGGGCAACGCGGGCAGCGAAGTGAGCAGAGGGCAGCTCGACACATTGACCTCCTTCAACGCCCGTGTGTGGTCCAGCGCGGGCAGGGACTTGAGGAGGCAGCACGTGGACACACTCAGGGTCGTCAGCGCCGGCGTGCGGTCCAGCGCAGGCAGGGATATGAGGAGAGGCAGGCCATACACCCTCAGTTCCATCAGCGCAGCCGGCAGCACGGGCAGGGAGGCGATCAGGGGGCAGAGAGTCACTTCCAATTTCGCCAGCCTAGGGGGCAACGTGGGCAGAGACGTGAGACCGTCGCAACTGGCAATGGTTAGCTTGGTCAGCGCTGGCAGTGTAGGCAGGGACGTAAGCTTGCTGCAGCGGACCTTGAGCTCCCTTAGCGCCGTCAAGCAGCTCAGCGCAGGCAAGGAAGTGAATGAGCTGCAAACCTCCACGTGCAGCGCTGTCAGTGCCGGCAGGCGGTCCAGCGCAGGCAGGAACGCGAGCTTGGGGCGGCAGGACACACGCAGCTTCTTCAACACCGGAGAGATCAGCTCGGGCAGGGAGGTCAGCAGCGGGCATACGAACATGTCCAGCTCTGTCAGCGCCGGCGTGCTGTCCAGGGAAGGCAGGGAAGTGAGGCGGTGGCAGTCGAACAAACGCAGCGCCGGCGCGTGGTCCAGCGCGGGCAGGGTCGTGACGGGGCAGTACGTCAAGCTGAGGTGTGTCAGCGCCGGCGCCTTCAGCGCGGGCGAGAGCTCGCGGTCACACACAAAGCATGTGGACATCTCCAGCTCCCTCAGCGCTGGCAAGCGGTCCATCTCAGGCAGGGACCTGAGGCCGTCGCACTTGTGCAGACGTAGTACGCTCAGCGAGGTGACGGCCGATACTTCCGAAAGCGAGCGTGCACACGGGAGCTGCAGATCCAGGCGGGTCAGCTGGCTGAACACAGACAGGTTCCCCAACCATGTCAGATCGCCGACCACGTCCAGCGACTGCGTGAGTGCATGGGAAAGAGGGGTTGGGGTGGGGGTGGGTGGGGGGTCAATATCAGTCACAGTGCAAGCATGGGGTATGAATTGTGTGGAAGTAGACGGGTGCGCCAAGCAACAACGGCCTTGGCCCCAACCAGCTCCCCCCTCCCGAGCTTGACGTGCTCGCTTACCTTCAGCTGTGCCGTCAGGGCGGAGCGGTGGTGGTGGGTGGTCAAGTGGTGCGCAAGGCACCGGCGCGCGTCGTCCGGGTGGTGCATTCTGACATGCAGGGTCTCCAGCGACGGCATCTTGGCCACATCCAGCGCTGCCATGCACTCCGAGAACCGCACCCGGCTCGCCTCGCGATAACTGACCTTCCGCAAAGATGCGGCCGTGAACCGCGCCAGCATCCACAAACGTGCGGCCCGCACTGCCAAGCAGAGCTTCAAAAAGTCGCTGCGATCCAGCGCTTGCTCGAGGGGCTGCAGGGCTTGCACCAGGAGTGCCACGGTGGTGCACGGCGCGCCTGCACCATCGCTTGATTGGCGGCCACCGGGGGTCAGCAAGGGCGCCTGCAGCAGGGTGCATGCACATGGGAGCGGAGCTGTGACCAATAATCAACACATGCATGTTCCAAGCAGGTGCATTGGCGGCAGTGATGCAGCGCAGTAGGTATGCAAGCAGTGTGCGCGCAGGAATATCCCTGGCGGAAAGCGGGGGGGGGATATCAGACCGGGGGGGGGGTAATCCTGGGCGGGGAGCAGGTGTGGGAGTGATGAGGTGTTGCTGCCTGCAAGGCAGGGGTTGCACAAACGTTGTGCTGTCTGCTGAGGCGTGCGTGTGAATACACAGTGTGATGGCCACGTAAGGCTATACAGCCGTTTCCCACCCTGTCATTGCCGGCGTTGTTGGCGCCTAGGCAATCTGCGCATCTCTCTGCTTCCATGTCCAGGGACTTGCTGGGTGTTCCTGCATGCGGGGCACCATGCAAGCCAGGCAGGCACTTACAACCAACACAGTAATGCAGGGCCAGGACATATATAAGCGAGTCCGGGCGAGCGCGGGGGCGCGACAGTGGTAATCCGTTGGCGGCCTTAGGGCCTTGTCACACAAGTTGGCACAATGGCGCGCATCAGCAGCCCTTGCAGACCGCTGGTCACATGCATAGCAGCAGTGGCAAGGTCAATCGAGGCAAGCACGAGCCACTCAAGCACGAGCCACTCAAGCACGAGTCACGATACCGGGCACCCACGCACTTTGCTTGCATCTTCGGAGCACACCGGGCGAGGCCAGGACGCAGTACGCCACGGTTGCCAAAGCAGCCAGCAGGAGCACCACCACGCAGAGGACGACCCAAATGGGGCTGCGCCCCATCGCACCACTCAACATGCCCTCCATGGCCCGCTGCACCAGCAGTGCCGCGAAGGTGCGGAGGGCGTCAGCAGCGCCACCATCGCCCACTTGGCAGCCTGCAGGCGGCAGCTGCGGCGCCTGCAACAGGCAGGGTGTGCACATATGCATGGGAGAGGCGCGGTATGTTAGCGCTGCGCTTTTCAAATGAATGAAGGGCCGCTCACCTAGCAATCTACCATGTCCAAATAAACGGGCGGAGGCAAGGTTGCGTTGTGTTTGTTGTGTGCACACCCGCTGACACTTGTCCACGCACGCATGCGAGGCTGCAGCCGTCTTCCTTACAGTTGTGTCGTTGCCACAGTAGCTGCTGACGGCTGCGTCGGCACAGTCTGGCTGACGAGCTGTGGCCATATCGTCGACCATGACCACCCAGGTCCGAGGGCAGGACTTGCTTGCTCGTGCGGCACTCCTGCATGGCAGTGGGTGGGGCACCACGCAAGCCAGGCAGACAAGCGAAGAGGTGCGACGGAGAAGGTGCGAGGAGCACAGAGCCGAAGCACGTGCGCAACTGCTAGTTTGAAGAATCATGGGTTCAGCATTCAAAGGCAGGTTGGGGCCGCGGGATCCTACATCATTCGGAGGTTTAGCGGAGGTTTGGGCTGTAGCGTAGGCCTTGCCGCCAATTGCACCGACCGTCTTCATGTCACAAGGGCCATCGCGTGTATGCATGTCTGCGCCTAAAGCAAATCTTGCTGCCAAATAGCCCGAATAAACCACGTGGGACCCACCAACCTTGCCACCTGAGACTGCACCAGACCTGCGCCCCGCTTGCCTGCTGGTTCAGTATGTGTTCAGCGTGACACCCAGCAGGTTGCTTGGCCAGGATCCTCCTTGTTTACAACCTGCACAGTCAGGTCCAGGCCAGCAGAACATACACCTTTAAACCATGCCACGCGGGTTTTGCTTGTCAACCCCACACGCACACAGGCAGCAGGACTTTCAGATGGTTCAAACGCCACCGAATACTTACGTGAACAGGTGCAGTCAACTCCAGCTTACGGTTTCGGCTTTCACCTCCCACTTTCGAAGAGATGAACAGGCTGTGGCATGAATGAGCTGCTGCGAACGTTAACCTGCTGACCGTTGACGTGAAATCAAGTCTGGGCAGAACGGTACGAGAGCTGCAGATACTTGCAACACATTTACAACATGAAGCAGCAGTGTGAGCAGGCGTGCTCATACAGCCGATGAAGGCAACTCATCATATGCAGCGGATAGCGAAATGCAGCAGTGTACTACGATGCTCTCGCCAGCTTTCCCTAAGGGAGAGAGACAGCAGTGACACACAGATTATGTCACCCTGATCGGTATTCTAGTACTATAGCCACAGGGATCAAGAGGAATTGGTTGCCCCGCAGTGGTCTGAGCAGCTGCACAGTCAGCACGGTCTCGCCATGGCTGCCCATCGAGCGAGGCTGGCATCATCTGATATGTGGTTGGGAGCAGCAGTGCTGAACTCACGCTGGATCCACAGTGGGCGTCCTGATCATGGTGCACGCATGCATTCCTGTGTGCACAAGCCTTCATGCTACGATAGCAGACAATTCCACAGGCTGTGCTAACGGTGCGGTGTCACGACGGCGCCGCGTGTGCCCATGCACGCACTTGCGTGAATTGGGGTGTCAACGTGGTGAGCGCTCATGAGGCTGTATGTGCGTACTGCGGATGGAGGCCTCAGCACAGAGATGCACGATCAATGCTGTGCATGTGCATGCATCGCATGTGCATTCATTCGCATGGACTACATGGACCCAGTGCCTGCTTCCGAGTACAAACACTATCTGGGGTCTCGGGCACCGTCTACGCGTCCACCCTCTCGCTGATGGTCTCCCACCTGGGCCTGTCGTCACACCGACAGGCGAGTGTAGCGAGTGCAACCTGCGCTTCCATCCATTCTCACGCCGTGCGCTCCCTCTCTTCTGTGTTTGCTGCTAAGCGTTTCATGGAGCACCAGCACGCTTCCGCGGCTGCTGACGTTGCATGATGCCCCCCCCCCCCTCCTTGCATGCGGTCTCGTGGTGGGGTGCGTGCCGCATCTAATTTCATGCATGCGGCCCCAGGTTCCTCAATGTTTACGCAGTGTGCGCCGTGCACCCTGCATTGCCACTTTACTTTACTTTGCATCACCCCAGCACGCATGCAACGCTGTTCGCTTTCTTGCTCGTTCCAATTTGCGCAACACCCGTTGCTGATGACCTGCTGAGCCAGCTGGGTAGTGCACAAGTGATTCGCTCCTTTCCTCAGACAAGGAGCGCTAGGAACGCACATCTTAACCATGGTACACGCTCGACACACCTGACCCAAATGCATGGTTGAAATAGTGTCTGGTTCCAGCCAAAATGCCATAGGCCTAATTATAGGCCTAACTGTCACTTCGTCCCATTCGCCGCAATCCATTCGCCGTTGGGCGCAGGTGATGTGCAGATTATAGCTTCACTGCACATATACACAGCCTAATAGCAATACACGAACCGCACGTGCTTCATAGCCCTCAAGTGTCCTCTGACTTTGCTGCAGGCATGCACGCGTCACAGATGAGTGTTGGTCCGCCCGCTAACGCGTTGGAGCTCGTCCTAGCCAGCCTCGCCAAGCAGCAGCCCTGGCAGTGCAAGGTGGATGGCCTGACGCAGCTCTACCAATTGATTTTACCGCTCCTAGAGGCAGCCGCGTGCAGCTTGCGCGGTTCACGTGAGACGGGCCTACCAGAAGGGAGTGCCGCTTCATCACCTGTGCAAAGCACCGCCATCCGCCTGGAAGAGCTCACATGTGCAGCTCCCCAGCTGACTGTGTTGCTGGCGGAATTCGTCCTGGAGGATGGATGTTCAGTCGATGCCTTGGAAAGCGCAGTGCACGACCAGCTCGACCAAGCGAGCGTTGCAAGCCCGCGTGCTGTTGCCATCTTATGCCTGGATAGGTTGGGGTTGGTGTGTGAAAGTGCGGTATATGCACCCCTCTGGTATGAGCGCACAGACAGTTCGGCCCCGGACCAGGGTAGGCTGTTACCTCGTCTTGTGAGGTACTCAAGGAACTGGCTCAGCTCAGATGGACCTACAACCCTGGAGGATGAATGCCTGGAGACACTGCTGATGCTGCTGATGACAGCATGCTTCAGTGCTCCTGCTCAGCTCGACGTTGTTCGGGAGCTTATGGAAACGGTGTGTCAACGGTTTCGGACTGGGTGTTTCTCACGTCGTGTGACATACTGACATAGCACAGCCTGTGTTCTGCGGCCTGTGTATATGGTGATTAATGTTTTTGGTGTTACTGTCAGCCGGTTTAGGGCCGCAATTTCTTGCCACAATGTCTTGCCACGCACATAAAGCACGAGCAGGCGGGCTGGGAGGGCAGGAAACCAATGCCACCTAGCTGTGTGGCACCTTATTCTGAAGGGTTCCTGGCTAAAGCCAGGTGCACAACGGTCGACAGCGGTGCACGTTGGAATCAGCGGTTGGCGGTTGGCGGTTGGAAGAGGCCAACACGTGCACCCGGCGTGCATTGGCGGCACGGTCGCGGACGCCAGTGCAAAATACCTTAGAACGGCACATATATGGGTTTGATTGTCTGTGCCAAGAGGTTTATCCTGTGCCGAGGCACCTGCGTCACTGCATTGTTTTACACCCGTTTGTGCCCCTCCCAAGTGCTGTTGTTGCACGCTTTTGCAGGTGTTGAAGCTTGAGAGTCCAAACGCGACGCTGCGGCTTGTGCGGGAAGCCACGGAGCGCTTGGAACATTTGCTGGCGGCCGCACCAGACACGTTAGCGCTCTCCTACACTGACAGTGACTTTGTATGGTGCTTGCTGGACATCCAGCTCGACACAGCAGCCGTGAGGGCTGTGCAGAGGCTGAGCACGGCATCTGACGTCAAGCGCTTGGCCAGTGAACGCATGGTCTTGGACCTGCTGCTGCACCTTTCCGGTCAAGCTACGTTGCATGCCGTATTGCCCGGAGGTGCTTTCCCTACAGAGGCGTGGCAGACGCAAGCCTTGGTTCCATGTCTGCAGCGCTTGCAGGCGGCGGGCGCACTGAGCGTGCTGCACGTTGCAGCGCAGCAGGTCGTGGCGCAGGCGGACGCCGCAGAAGCAGCAGTGCAGGCTCGGGCAGAGTTGTCATATGATGAAGCTGAGCAGCTGCTGAGCACACGCTGTGCTCTAGGTTTTCTCTCAAACCTGCTCTTGGCCCATGTTGCCGGCTATGCGCCGCCAGCAGCGCCTGAAGGGGACGCGCTTTGCCGGCAAGTCGTTGAGCGGCTGCCTCGGTGCATCACCCCCTATTCCACAGCCGTCACTACCCACTGCGCCGAGGCAGCAACATCTTACCTGCCGGCCCTTGGGACTCTCATGTTGTTGATGTGCCATGACATCGATACGCTGCTTGAAATGCCCGGGACAACACGACCCAGGGTGGCACCGCCCTCGACAGCAAACGTACGCCTGATGCTCCGGCACGGCTTGCTGTCCAGCCTGGCAGCGCTGGCCAGCAGCTCTGTGGGGAGCTACATACAGGCAGCGCTCAACCTTCTTACAGTCCTTTCCAACGAACTCCCAACATTGCCTGCTGCAATCGCTACCGAGCATGTCCAGCTGCTGCGCCAGCGGGCGAGCAGCGCGGAGACCGCAAATTGTGGGCGCACTGCAAGGCAGCAGCAGCAGCAGCAGGAACAACGGTCGTTGTACGAGGTGTTGGTGGAGACGCTGCAGCCAGGCTCGCGCCAGCAGGAACTGGTGGTTGCTGACCTCGGCCACAGCAATTGGCTTACAAAGCTCGCGTTGCTTGCAACGCGGGTGGTGGCGCCAGCGCAGCGCTCCGTCGAGGTCAGTCAGTCGCTCAAGGTGCATCATGAACCACGCTCTGGTTGCTCTGGTGCATGGTGGGATGTGCTGTGGTTGAATGTATGACGTGCAATGTAGATGCATGCGTTGCGAATGTTGGCCTGTGCCTGTGCCTGTGCCTGTGCCTGTGCCTGTGCCTGACACATGCACTACTGCGGTGGTTTGTCTTCCCACATACGATCAATGCAGTATCATTACATCATCGTTGCATGCCAGTCGTGTGGACTGGATTCTGTCTTACTCCGTCTCACCATTGTACATATTGGTTCTTTCATACCCCCTGTTACCATTGCTACGCACGATGAGGGAGTTCCTGGGCAGATCACGCGGCGTGAGCATGAGCACACAACGAGGCCTGGTGTGTGCATATTTTGCATGCAGGCAATGCTGCGGGCGACAGCCGCGGCCGCGCCCCCGCCTGCTGCGCCTCCGCCACCATCACCATCGCAGCCACTGCCTGCGTCAACACCCCCGCTGTCGCTTGCACATCCGATGAAGCAGCAGCAGCAGCAGCAGCAACAGAGGCAGCTGCAGAAGCCGTACCCACACCAGCTGCCAGCTGAGCGGCAGGGGGAGGCAGCCGCGGCTGCGGCATTGGGCACCAACAACAACAGCGCTGCCGCGACAGCTGCACAGCAGTGCACACCTGGCGGTTGCAACGCCAGTGCTTCTGCCGACTCTGGAGATGGTGCACACGCTGCTGCAGTTGGCACAGGCAACACTCCATGCCTAGACCACGCAGAAGCAAGGTCACAAGCCAGCGGAAGCGGAAGCAGCAGCCCGGCGGCAGGCGCCAGCACAGCCCGCAGCATGGTTGCCCCCGCCAATGCCGCTAGTGAGGGTGCGCTGGGTGCTGGCTCAGCCGCTGCTGGCGCTCCTGCCTGTGCGCAGTGCGGCGTTGCGGCCGGGTGTCCAGGCATCCGGCTCCGCCGCTGCGCAGGCTGCGAGCGTGTGCGCTATTGCAGCCCCGCTTGCCAGAAGGCGCACTGGAAGGCGGGTCACAAAGCCGCGTGCAGCGGTGGCGCTGGCAGTGGTGGTGATGGTGGTGGTCCACTTGCCACCCCGCAGGGTGCTGGCAGCGTTGCTGGCGGCCACCCCGAGGGTAATGCGCCTCCAGCCACCGCTGGCAGTGGTGTTGAGGCGGATGCTGGGGCTGGCGCCTGACCTACGCGTTGATCACATGCATTGACAGCAGGTTGCCAGCTGCCTGCCAGACGTATTGACAAATCGGCAAATGCACACCGACACAAATTGCATGCTACTGCACTTGCCTCTGCCCATGCCATGCAACACGCGTGCGGCCAGCCCTGTTACCCGTGTTGACATTTGCATACGTACGGTACAAGAACAGCCACTCTGCCACATGCTCACAGCCAAGCATCACGCATACGCATGCACTACACGGCCCCACGGAAAGCACACTGCATGGCCCCACGGGAAGCAAATAACTCTAAACACACAGCCTCGTCGTCAGCCCCATCATACACACATGCATCAATCATACATGTTCCACAGCTCCCCGTATGGTCAGATTTTTACATTCAATTTGCACGTAGAGCTTTCTGGCCGATGCCGACACTCCCCTCTTGATGAGGACTGCTAAGGCTCGCAGATGCGATTCAAACAGCATGCACGACAGGCCAACGCTGAACGCGCCGGCGCCGCTGAACAGGCCAACATTGAACGCCCCGCATGGTGATACCATTGCGTTGTTCCTGTGCCATGGGCACGTTGAACAGCAGGCACCTAGGGTGTCTAGTCTTGGTTTCGGTGTAGCGTTTTTGGTATCTTTATGTCTGTTTTGTGGTTGTATCAGTTTGGAGTGGGTTGTTGGTTGTGTCGGATTGTCCATCGGCAATTTGCGGTTCAGCGCCTAGGGTCAGGGAGCCGGGCTCTTATTCCTGTGCAAGGACATGCTGTGCACCGTGCACGCCGTCAGCTCTATGTGTTGTTGCCTTGGCCGCTCCCTGCCTTGCTTGTTGTGTCAGGCCACCCAGCCAACCATCATTCACCCCGGGCGCATTTAAAGGGCGCATCGGAATCACCGGGATGTGATGTGTGCTCTTGACTTACGAGTAATGAGTGCTGCCCAAAAGAGTGTACTGCCGCATGGCCGGAGGAGCGTACTGCAGGGTGTACTGCAGGGTGTACTGCTGATTGGTGCTTTGCTGAATGTGGTGTTTGGAGTTCAGGCTTTATATGTTCTTGAGTCATGTAGCGCTTGCCGGCATCCGCCTTATTGACAAGGACCACTTGACACTTGACGCCCTGTACAGTCTGTCCGTTAGACAGCAGGCATGCAAAAATGCAAAGATACGAAGCTATCATCTATGCAGCGCATTCATTATTGAGTTTTAGTCTACGATTGATGCCTTGTGGGTTTTCCTTGCATGTGGAACTTGCGCTTTTGCGTCGCACATGTCCATAGTTCCATACAGCGGCAACACGCATGCGCCGCAGGGTGCGGTGTTGCGTCTTGACGCGGAGTCTGCGGACCGCAACGCATACGTGGGTGACTGTGTGTGGGTGTGTGGAAGCTCATTGCGGCCGTTCTGCTGCGCCTGAGACTCATCACCGCCGCCTGCCCGGGCAGGCCGCGCCGCCCGCATGCACCGCCCTGGACCACCCGCAACCTGACCCGCAACCTTCAAATCCTAATAGCAGCCCATAGGCTGGGACCAGAGGGGCCGAACCCCAGTCAGGGGGCCCAGAAAAATGGCACTGATGTGATTTCGCGCGCCCCGCAGGAAAATTCGCGCCTGTTGAAGGCCCAAACTATTTTTTAGTGGTGATAGCTCGCTTTCGAGTACTCAGCCCGTCCCTGCGGGCTTCGTGGCGCTCCCAATAGCCAATCTGCACTTGACTTACATTATTGAGGGCCTCACAGCAAAAGTCAGATAGCCGTGAGGTTCGCCCCAGACCTTGCAACCTTGCAGACATATTTCTGATACGCAAACAAAAGATTCTGCAAGCTTAAGGCGCTTGTATGTAGGCTTGCTGTGTGGTCTGGAGCAATGCTTCCCTTCGGCAACGATGCGCTCGAGATTCAAGTTTTCAGCACACATGGCCTGCCCCAGGAGACGATTAGCAAAGCTGAGCTCATGTATATTAGGGACAAGCTTCTTGTTGTGCAAGCGCAGAGCCTCCGGCTCCGTCGGGACACGCAGGCACGAGTCACCAGGGGAATGGACACAGCCACGCTAGCAGCCCACCTGCCGGAGTGGTGATGAGCACAAACCCTTTGTATAAACCACTAAAACATAAGCACGCACAACTGTGCTGTTCAAGACTGCTGCTGAAATTGTAGCCCTGGCGGTCTCGGCTGTAGGCCACGCCAGAGAAACGAAAAGCTTGCCGTCAGGAAGCTTGCCCAGTAACACCTGTTATGTGCGTTTGTTCCACATGTGGTAGTATGTGCACAAGCTCGCGGCCAGTCTTACGTGGCGCTTCCGGACCACGTCCGAGACCGTGCTGCGTCTCGGTGCGAGGCACCGAGGCCCTCCTCCACTCATAACGCCACCACATGTGTACTAGATGCACATAGCAGTGAATGGGATGCATGTCAAACACAAATTAACCAACGGTGGTTGTGACGGATCGCTTGCCACACCCCGTGACGCTTCCGCGCGTACGATGCGGTCCCATGTCACAGCGCAGGATTGCTTGCCGTACTCCAACGATACGATTGGACAACACATGTCCTCAATTCGACCACCTGCAACCACAATCAGAATGAATTCTGGCTTGCTTGGCTGGCGGCCAACGGTGTTTTGAGCCCAACTACTGGTACTGCATTGTCACACTTTATGACAACGATGGTACTGCAAACATGCCATCCGTACAATGCACTTCGCAGGCATCACGTTCATGCTTTCAGAGCTCGATTTGACCTCCAGCATGCAAAGTTATGAGGGTTTGAAGTGGTGTGCATTTGCCGAATCGTTCCCGCGGGTGCACCTTCAGGCCTGGTATTGGAAGGGTTCCCCCCATATTCCCGGGCTGGTGGACATCTCGATAGAGAGCCCATGTCGTGTACATGCAGCCTAGCTTATGTCCAGCCCGGGAATATGGGGGGAACCTGCCCATTTTCAGCCCCAAAGAATGCACATTTCGCACGTTGGGCGTCCCGCCCCTCTGGGCTGGGACCTTCAAATCCTGATTGTAGCCCATAGGCTGGGACCGGTGCCCCACGTTGCTGCTACCACTTGGGCACTGCGTGCATTATGCCGTGTGCATGCACGCACCTGCACATGCCCTGCACATGCCCTGTACTGCACTGTACTGCACATGTACATGCCCTGTACCGCCCTGTACTGCACCTTGTACATGCACCTGCACATGCCCTGTACTATGATTGTCATATACGAATGCGCCCCGCCCAGCACGCTGATAACGCTGGCGGCATGCAGGCATACTCGTATACGCGTGATGCTGTCTGTGACACGGGCCCGCCTAAACTGCTTGAAGCCTCCTTCATGCAGCGCGGGACGGGTCAGCATGCCACATCATCACGCAGCCTGACCTGAATTAACGTAATTACTGAACATCAGTTTTGAACACAACTGATCCGGTTCCAGACACCATGGTCGAGCGCATCTAGCACCGCCCTCCACCACTTGACCCTTCACTGATGAGGCGTCGCATACGTGCACGCTTGCTTGTGCGCCCCCTGCTGCATCGGCACCGCATCGCACATTCCATGCATATCCACGACAACCAGCATGCATGGCATTCGAAATTCCCTCCTCCCCCCCCCCCCTCGGCTTAAGCCAGCAGCAGCAGTGCCTGAGATGCCGAACGAAGGGAGTGCAAGCTGCGAAGGGAGTGCAAGCCGCGCCAGCACTCGACACACGACCGGCACCGATCCCGTGTACCGACGGATGGCGTGTGGACAGCCACAAGCACCAATGGCTCTGGATTGGGCGGTAGCCTACTAGTAGTCTCTACTGAGGCTGGTGTCGGGTGGCGCCTGCTGCCGTGGGATAAGTAGCTAGGCCACGTGTTGCCATGCAGCACGGGTTGCCATGCAGCTGTGTGCCACGCCTTGCAAACAAAACCCCATGCATGTGGGTGTGTTAGGAGTTTTTGTTCGCGTGGGGCCATGCAGTAGGTGTGTGGTGGTGGGTGTATCCAGGCACGCAGTAGGTGTGTGGTGGTGGGTGTATCCAGGCAGGCAGTAGGTGTGTGGTGGTGGGTGTATCCAGGCAGGCACGCAAGAGCAAGATGCAACAGGCCAACCGCACAGCCACGTTGCACAGCCCACGGGAATCTCACCTCTTTCTGACACACGCAACCCGGTGTGCACCGCGGGTGCCAGGTGCA
This sequence comes from Chlamydomonas asymmetrica, assembly GCA_001662385.1. Classification (NCBI taxonomy): domain Eukaryota; kingdom Viridiplantae; phylum Chlorophyta; class Chlorophyceae; order Chlamydomonadales; family Chlamydomonadaceae; genus Chlamydomonas; species Chlamydomonas asymmetrica. The sequence continues at coordinate 1,739 of BDDA01001602.1, read as the reverse complement.
GAGCAGGCAGCCTTGGGCGCATCAGGTGTGTATACACGACTACGCATATGTAACGATGACATTTGCTGCACGAGCAGAGCCCCATGCGAACCCCTTGCATCCTGGCGCACGTGATGCCCCTGGCCCGTGCCGCCGAGCAACCACCGCAAAGCAACAACCCAACAACATCTCAGAGCTGTAGCTGCACTTTAACACGTTTGCAATGTGCGGTGGTGCGCACAGCATGCGTTACGATCAACACGCCGATGCGCGATGGGATCATGGGGACATGCACGCGACGACAATGCGTGCGGCGGACGTGTTGCGGGCGCAATACAAAATGCGTTGCGGGCGCTGCCCTCGCTTGCAACCTCGATGTCGGTGCCCATCAACACGTCATCATGACAGATAGGACAGATTAAGCAGATGGGACAGATATGGCAGATAGTGCATGTAGAAGAGATAGGACAGGCATGCAGCAGCGCAAGGGCTGGTACGCATGGGCAGGGAGGGATGGGAGCAAGGGGGCATTAAGTGAGGGGGCAGTCGTACATGAATCCAGCATCGTCAGTGCGGTACGGCAGGACTGTTGAGGCGGAGTCTCCCTCCTGGTGAAGGTGAGTTGAGTGAAGTCTCCCTCGTGGCGAGTTGAATTGAGTTGAGTTGAGTTGAGTCTGCCTCTTGTTGAAGGTGAGTTGAGGCCCCTATACTCAACGGGGGTCTTAACACACCTTCAACAGCAGGTAGGCTCCGCCTCGACCCTAGACCCTAGACCCTAGATAGACCCCGCACTCCAGCACTGTCAGTGCAGCGTTGTCAGTGCAGCATCGTCACTCCAGCACTGTCAGTGCAGCATTGTCAGTGCAGTACGGTATTGTCAGTGCAGCATCGTCAGTGCAGCAAGGATTCGAGGAGGGGGCAGTGGGCCACATCCAACAGCGCCAGCGTACAGGGAAGTGCGGGCAGGGATGCGAGGAGGGGGCAGTCATAGAGCCTCAGTTCAGTCAGCGCAGACGGCAGCACAGGCAGGAACGTGATGAGGGGGCACTGATACATCCACAACCTTGCCAGCGCATGGGGAAGCAGGGGCAGGGACATGAGGAAGGGGCAGCGGGACACATCAAGTTTAGCCAGCACCGGGGGAAGCGCGGGCAGGGACATGAGGAGGGGCAAGTCAAACACAGTCAAGCATCTCAGCGCACGGGGCAGTGCAGGCAAGAGCGGCAGGACGGGGCAGTGCGTTAAGGCTAGTTCCGCCAGCGAAGGGGGCAGTGCGGGCAGGGACGCGAGCAGGGGTAAGTCAGACACCTCCAGCATCGTCAGCGCTGGCGTGTGCTTCAGCGTGGGCAAGGAAGCGAGGGAGGGCAAACCACACACCTGCAACCGCGCAAGCGCTGACGCATGCCCCAACACAGGCAGGGACGTGAGCTTGGGGCAGCCATGCACCACCAAGGACGCAAGCGCTGGCGTGCAATCCAGCGCGGGAAGGAACGCGAGGTGGGGGCAGAGGGACACGGCCAGGTTCGCCAGCGCCGGCATGCGGTCCAAAGGGGGCAGGGACACGAGGCGGTCGCAGTTGAAGATGTGTAGTACGCTCAGCGAGGTGAGGGCCGCCACTTCCGCCAGCGAGCGGGCCTGCGGCAGATTCATGTGCAGGTGCGTCAGCCGGCTCAGCGCAGACAAGTTCCCCAGCGTGGTCAGCACACCATGGACCTCCAGCGACTGCGTGGGGCAGCAAGGGGGGGGGGGGGGGGCATGCA
>BDDA01001600.1:3496-15553 GCA_001662385.1 Chlamydomonas asymmetrica | reverse complement strand
TGATCGTTGTCCTACGGGGGGGACCGTCGGTTCAGCCTGCGTGCCGACGCTGGGTGTTGCCAGTCCTGTGTGTGCTGCCGGTTGCGGTGGTTGCGCCTGCGGCATGATCCTGTTGCCGTCGGTGCCAGCCTCGGCTCTGCTGTTGTGCCTGTTGTGCTGCTCGGTGTGCGCTACCTCTTGTCGCTTGCTTCCTTGGCGCCGCTGTTGGCGTGGAGGTGTGGTTGGGGTGCTGTTGCTGTGTCCCCTGTTGGGCATGGGCTCCCATGCATGCATGCATGCTTGCATGGAGGTCTCCCGCTCTTGGTAACAAGGGCGCCACACTGTAACCAATCAGATCAGATCACGGATGATTCACGGATGCCCAGCGTGCGCAGGCACCACAAGGCCATGGCGGCGTGCAGAGCACTGCCCACGGCCAGAAAAACGGGGTTGCTTCAGTCACTGGTGCCAGTGCTGCGATGGATGTTTAGCTCTTGCACTGCTAAGAGATTCCCGGTGCTGGAGCGCGCAGACCTGGTGTAAATCTCTATGACCCTCGCCCGCAGACTCATCAGGCTGCGTAGCACTGTGCAGGGCACCAGCGCACCAGAGGGCCTCCCAGCGCAGGCGGGTGTCATGCGCGGGTATGTTGCAGTCCCCTGTGCTGCACACACACAAGCACATTCTCCCGCCCGCATGCACGTAGTGTTGCTTAGGGGGCTCGCGCAGGCGGGGCGGCGCCAGCAGTGCGCGTGAGGGTATAGGTGCAGTGCGCGCGAAGGGATGTACGTACGAGGCGCACACGCGCACGCAGCAGTGGCACACAACTCTGCCGTTTTGTCAACGCTCAAAAGTCGCTGCATCACACGCTGCAGCACAGGCAAGCTCAAGGTAGTACGTAGGGTTGAGAGGATCCGGACCTGGCTGGCTCTGACTGAGCCACCAATACGAAACCACCTGAATGCACCAGCCGGGTGGCGAGGGGGCTACTCGCTGAGCCGCATGGCCTAGATAGCTCACATTTGCCATTTGTAAGTGTTATGAAAAGGTTGCTTCTATTGCTGCAGCGGGTGTGCGCAATGCTCAAAACTGGTGGCCGTCACAAGGGGCGTCGATGGCAAAAGGATCAATCCTAGTCGTTGCCCTGCGTCACTTGTGGCGGCTTTGGCGATGCATGCTGCGTGCATGCCGCGGGCTGTACGCCAACAGCACTGCACACACACACACGCCGGTCCACGCTATGCGACATGCATGGTTTCCGCCATCCGATGCGCCAAGCTAGCTCCTGTTGAGCGACTCGCCTCACTTGCATGTCAGGCGGGTGCCTGCTGCCCACCTGCCTCACCAATCGAGCGCTGTGAGTGCACGCCGGCCAGCGGTACGGATGGCGCCTGCCTGGTTGGCGGAATGTGCGTCGTGTGGGTGGTGGTGTTCCTGGATCTCGAGCCTGTTCCTGTCGCACCAGCTTCGTAGTGCCAGGATATGTGTTGCAGTCGCTTGCTCTCCTTCCAAGGTCTCGGTGCCCTACACGGTGCTGACGGTGGCGTAGCTAGTGTAGCCAGCAGTCAGCCATTCTCAGGGTGGTCAGGGCAACAGTTATTGCATCCCTAGTACCCTTCTCAAAGAGCTGTAAACCGCCCGCCAGTACAGCACCCTACAAACCGAGGACAAGTTTGTTGCCTGGCCCCTGCTGCTTTCACTGCTGCCAGCAGTGCTGGTTAAGGCAGGATCCACCGTACGCTCTGTACACAAGTTGGTCAGCAGGTAGTGGCGAAGCAGCAGCTAGGTGAGGAGTGTGCACTGCATTGTTCAGCCTGCGTCTTTGCTGTAGCTCACAGCTGACAGCCGCAAGTTCCCCTGGTACGCACAACCTGCCTCGTTCATCGTGGTATCACTCTGCTTTTGAGCGGCCCCCACCACAGACTGCGTGGCACAGGTGTGACCATTCCTGAACATATCTCATGTGTGTTCCTTTTCGTAGTGTGTCACCTTTACCTCAGGCTGCGGCACGTTTTGGACGCGTGCGTGTCTGTGACTCCTCGTCGCTCAGCAGGTAGGTACCTAGGTGTGTGCTGCAGCCGGAGACAAGTGACACCATGCGCATACACTGTGTGAGTTCCATTTCAGCGCCAGTCCACGCTCAAAGCTGGTGGAGTCACGCAGTTTGGCAGGGCAGACCTTACAGGCGGTACCTGCGCATTGTCGGTGTGTCACGCACGTACTTGCTAATGACAGCACGTGTACCAACGCCAGCGTGTGTTGCGTGTTATGACTTCCTGTATTACGTTCACATACATTATGACGGACCCTTACATGATGACATCGTCCGCCCCTCCACGCCCCCCCTGCCACACCACACCTGGGCCTGTGTAGAGGACGCTGCGTGTTAGCGCTTTCATACCAGCAGTGCATACCGCGCGCGTGCTCTCGTGCACGTGCGTGAAGCATGGGTTGCGATAGCTCTACATTCCAGTCAATTGATGAGGACTGGTGTTGAGGTTTTCTGAACCGCGGAATCCCGCAACCAATCCGCTACATCCTGCGCACCTGACGTATTTGCCGTGCCTTCGTCTGCCATGCTTCCACGCCATGCTGTTTTTCCTTGCAGCCAGCTCCGGCTCAACCCGCACACACCGGCGTGACAGCTATCAGCAGCACGCGCTGCACGCACCTGCAGGCGAGGTCATGGCTGCGACAGCTGCATTATTACACGCTCAGCAGCTGGACGCTGCCGGGGCCACCGCCTCCTGTCTCTTCAGCCGCTTACCGAACGACGTAGTGGCGCTCATACTCGACCCCCACCACGTTAACAGGGGCGTGAAGCTGGTATGCAGGCGCTGGCGCGATTGCTACAGACACGGCGTCACCGCAATGCGAAGCAGCGGCCTAGCGCTGCAGCTGACTGGCAGCAGCGCTGACTGGCCCTATCACCGGCCTGATCAGCAGCTTCCTGCCTCTTTCATGTGCCTCAGCAGGTTCGAGCTGCACAGGCTGCACCTTGCCGCAGCGACAACAACCGCAGCCCTTGTCGGCTTGCGTAACAGCACGCATGTGCACTCCACCCTCATGCGCATTGGTGTCGCTCTCCACGGATGGGATAGTGACAGCGCTGCGGCACAGGCCGCTTGCGCATCAGCGCTTGTGGCGCTCATTTCCCAGTTGTCCAGCCTGCGCACCTTGGCCTTGTGCTGGCCTGGATGTCGACCCGACAAGCAGACCATCCCTTCCATCACTATGGCACTTCAAGCGCTGCGCTGCACGTCCCTGGCCAACCTCACGCACCTGGAGCTCAGTGGTTGCAGAATGGACAACCTGCACGCTACAGAGCTTGGCACCGTGCTGCTAAACTCGTCCCACCTGGCCGGCTTGACGCAATTGGATCTGGCACGCAACAACATCACCCATGACGGCTGGCAGTCACTGGCGACGTCGCTTGCGGCAGCCACGCACCTGTCGTGCATTCAACGCATCGACCTGTCAGATGCCAGCTCAACCTGCTCCTTCCACAGCTTACACAGTCTCATCTCCGTGCCCAACGTCATGTCCTCGCTCACCAGCCTGGACATGGCCTGGGTGAGCTTTGATCTGTCAGGCATTGATGCGCTCTTTGAGTTGCTTCAGGACACACGCCTGTCCAGGCTACGCGAGTTGGAGCTCAGCAGGTGCTTAGGGGCTTCCCTCTATTTGCCATACCATGCAGCGCGTGTGGTGTGTGCGCTCTCCGCCTCACAGCACCTCCGCCTCACCAAGCTGCACATGCGCGATGCGCCAAGGATGCATGCGCATGTTGCGGCGATGCTGCGGCGCGGCAGCCACCTGCATGGCTTGACGGAGCTCCACCTGCCCAACACGACTGGCCCGCCTGCGGGCGTTGCGGAGGTGTTTGATGCGCTGGCTTCTACCACCGGCCTCAGCGCGCTGCTGATGCTGAGCACGTGGCGGCAGGACCTGTCGGGGCCTGCGGCGAGGGCGCTGGTGTCGGCGCTGCAGGCGAAGCACCTGAGCAGCCTGACCAGCCTGGCCCTGCCTGAGTGCTTTACCGACGGGGACGGTTTGCAACCCCTCCTGTCGCTGTTTGCAAGCGATGCCACAGCGAGCCTAGCCAACCTGCGCGACATTCATTCATTGATGTCGGGGGGCGACGCTCGCCAAGCAACGCACCCTCGAGCGTTGTCGAGCTGCAGGCGGCAGCGTGCGCGCTGCTTTCCTGCACGCTCCTGCGCAGCTTGACGAGTCTGCGCGTGAGGGACCTGAGCCTCGCACAGCTGCAGCGGTTCTGCGTGCTGCTGCCCAGCGCCAGGCACCTCTCAGGATTGCAGGCACTCCACATCAGCTGCGCAAGTAGGAACAACGACTGGAGCACCACCGGGCTGCCGGCCTTAGGCACGGCCCTGTACGCTGCCACGATCCTGACGTGCCTTCGCACGCTGGGCATCCGTGGACGGTCTTACTCCCCCCGTGAGCATCTGGACGCCACACCACTGTGTGACGCACTGCGGGCCTCAATGCACCTTGCAGGGCTGCGCCTCATCTGTTTGGACAAAGGCTACAAAGGCGATGGCGGGCTGTTTCTGCAGTTGGTTGAGGCCTGTCAGTCCGTACCGCACCTGCAGGACGTCCTGGTTGAGGAGGCTTAGCGGGTATGATAAACCTCATCAGCACTCAAGCAACCAAAGGCGCTTGTGTCGGCGCTGCAGCTTGGCAGCTTGGCAACGCTGCACCTGGGTGCTTCACGGACCGGGGCGGCTTGCAAACTGTCCGTGAGGTGTTCTCAACCATTGCCACAGCGAATCTGGCCAACCTGTGCGGTACGGAGGTCGGGGGCTCACTTTCACCCTGCACAACCTCGATTGCTATTGAGCTGCAGGCGGTAGCGTGCTGCTGCTTTCCCCTTCCCCCCCCCCCTTACACGCACTGTCATGCACACAATGGTCCATGGTGACATTGATGGGGGCCTCGCTGCCGCACAGCAGCTGAGGGTTCCTACCATAGCCACACATACACCTATCACCGACCATGCGCGAGGCCGCAGGTCAGGTTAGGCAGGTCACGGGCGTTGCATGGTGGCCACTGGATTGAATCGTGCAAGAGAGGGACATGACCGCCCCTCTGCCTGCCTCTGCCTGTACACGATTTCAGCAATGCGCCAACGCTGCTATGGCCCTCGTGCACCTTGCGCCCTCGTGCAGCCTCGTGCGTGCTCAGCAGGTGCGGTGGCACTAGCGGCGGCATGCACCACGCAACGCAGCGTGTTGCCTTGGGAGTGACCAACTGACGGGTTAGCTGAAGCCGAGACCATCATGATTACCACTACCCGACGCGCAATGTGGAAGTGCACCAATTGGTCAACGGTGGGCCGTGCCAGAGGTGCTGACCCTGCCACATACTCTCCTTCAAGCATTGCTGAACACCGGTGGCAGAAAAGCACACAGCATTTCAGCATCAAACGGTGCGGATGCGCCTACACCACCACCACAACACTCTCCTCCAGCGCAGCATACCATACACATACGGACGGACGGCTAATGCTGTGAGAGCGACTGCATTAAATCGAACTCAGGCCAGCAGCAACGCCCGACAGTGCCTGTTCACAATGTGCCTGGCCCTTCCTTGCTATATGATCAACCCTGCCTGGCGCGGTGGCCGGCGCGTGCCCATCTGCGCGTCTCTCCCTACGCTCCTCTCTGCACGTCTCGCCGCGCTTGCCACCTAACGTCTGTCCTGTCCAGGCGGGCCGCCCCGCACGCCCTCAGTGCCTGTGGGGGTCAGGGGTCAAGGGTCAGGGGTCAGGGGTCAGGGGTCATGGGTCAAGGGTCAGGGGTGTGGCGGCAGTCAGGCGCACATGGAGGCCAGGTGGGGGAGGGTGAGGGGGGCAGCACACAGCGAAGCAGCACTAGAGGCATCATGCACTCATCAGTCATATCATGTTAGGCGGCGCAGGTGGACGCATGAGCCTGTGGGCCTTTCGGGCTAACACGTGATAAACCGAACCCGACATGCGTGCATCACAGCTAACATCGCACCATAGCAGCAGGTTCCGCCGCTCCCCGCCCTACCTGCCCTTCCCACCCGCCCTGGCTCACCGGTGACGCCCTCGACGCCGCCCCCCTCCAGACGCTCCCTGTCAAACACAACGTTGTACTGCGGGGGCATCTCATCGCCCGGCAGCTCCTCGTCCCCGCCACTCATCAGCCCCGCCAGCAGCCCCGCACCCGTCAGGATGGGGCCGCCCACCTGCCGCCAGTAGCAGCAGCGGCGTCACGGCAGCAAGCGCGCCGGCAAGATGTCACTACATGCGTCACCATCGTGGAGGTTGCATCAAGTAGGCGCCAGTGGTGATGTGGTGGCACACATGGGGGATGATGGGCTCAGCAGTGGTAGTGCAGTGCACTCGCTGTACGTACAGTGTGCGTGGCTTGTCAGCTATTTGTGCGCTTGTGGTGGTGGATGCCGGGTGCGGCTGCTGTTGCGCGCTGAGAGGTATGGCAGCCGGAAGGGTGTAGGGGATATGCACAACTCAGTTGTGGCACCTGCCATGGATGGGGATCGGATCGTTCTGCTTGCCCGCTTTGCCACTCGCCCGTTTCGCATGCTTGGTCGGTGTCAATCCACATGGCGCTGCCGACTGCCCATGCCAGTGAATGAATGGGTCACTCCACTGCATATCGACAGCGGGAGTGACTCAACGTTGACATGCAGTGCCGTAGGCGTGTTGTCATCACATCCATTGACTGCCCCTCTGCTTTCTAGTTTCTACCCTCACAACCGTCATCATCATCACCAACGTACCCCGCATCATTGCCTCTTGCCATGTGATGTGATGGGGGCAGGGGGCCCTCCTCTCTTTTCCTCGCGTGCCCATGCACTCCCACGCCTAACACGACTCACCTCTGCCGGAGGACTCATGTCCGTTGAAGCTGCGTCCTGGAAGATGCGCCCTCCCTGCACTGCTGCGGCCTCCGCATCACCCACGCTGCGGCCTGCATACCAACAGCACACACACACGCGCGCGGCATCAGGCAGGTACCAGCAGCATCAGGCAGGTACCAGCAGCATCAGGCAGGTACCAGCAGCAGCAGCAGCAGCAGCAGCAGCCACCAGGAGGTGCGGGTGAGGCGCTCAGGGGTGGCTTGAGCAGCTGACAACACAACGCGGGCTGCCTCCATTCCACCCCGACAAAGCGGGGTGCATGCTGCCAATCCAGCGGCCCACGTTGTGCAAACCGTGCACACTAGGCATATGGTGTGCAGCACACTGCAGAGCCAGATAGATGACAATCCAGCCACAGCTGCCCATGATCCTGTTTTGCTGCCCGCCAGTGCATGATAGCTAGCATGGTCAGCGGTCTGCGCCTCACCAGCGGGCGCAGGCAGGCCCGGCGAGGTGCTCTCCGCCGGCACCTCCTTGTGCGCGTAGCGGGGCGTACCGGGCGCAATCTCGCGCCGCTCCGCATCACCTCCGGCGCCAGCGTCAGCAGCGGCACAGGCCTTGACGTGCGCCCGCCTGCCCTGCTGGCACATGGCAGGGCACCGCATGGCCTGCTGGATGGCAGCAGCAAGTGGCAGCAGTGGCAGCAGCTCTACCTCAGACAGTCGCCAGGATCCACCGCCAGCGCTGCATGATCCACCTATGCCTGTGCACTCGCGCTGCTGGTGCTGCTGGTGTCACCCAGCCAGGTTGATTTGGCGACGTAGAGCCACAGCAGCGGGCAGAAAGGCATCCGTTCACATGGGCCTCAAGTGCACCACCTCCCTGTCAAGTGCCCCCCGAGAGGCACCCCGCTGGTGTGTTGACTCCGCGTCATAGGGTTGTTCTCTGAGTGGGAACCACAAGTGTACCTATGATCCATCATCAACAGAGTGCATTTATGGCCATCATCGGCGTGTATGGGTAGTCCAAAAGTGCCTTTGATCGCGTCTACGTTCGTGTCACTTGCAATCGTGCATACTCGTGCATGTTGTCAACACAGGCTGCGCAATTGGCAACGTGGCGTAAACGCTGTGCTGTCAGCTGCCTTCTAGCCTAATCATCGCAATAGCACACAGTGCTGCTCAGCAGGGCAGCCCCTGTTTGCGTGTGGGTGGGGGGCCCGTGGGTCAACGGCGGTCATCCCACGATGGGTTGTTCGGTCACGGCACGCGGGGCCTGAAGCGTGGACCGCAGCAACAAAGCGTCGGCTGTGCGCTTGGGAAAGCAGATTTGTCCGATGACGACAGCACAGCACAGTGCATCCCGTGGCTGCTAAAGGTTGTTGCTACACAAATACACGTCGTGGTGCCCTCCAAGGCAGCAGGCGCACAGCTGAAGCGTATCCCAGAACCCGCGCCCCCAAGCAGCAGCAGCAGCAGCGCACCTTGCTGATAACCCCATCAACACACGTGCACAAGCCAGAGGCTGCATACCCCCTCCCACCTGCTGCAACATGATGCTTGCGTGACGCTGCGTGGTGGCGGTGTTGGGCAGGCGTTGGGCCCTCATCAGCGCGCGCCCTGGTCCTGCACAAAGCATATTGGCTGCTGCTGCTGCTGCTGCTGCTGCACAAATTGCCTATCAGTGTGTATGTGTCCAGGAGTACGGCACAGCGATGCTTGCAGGTGAGTTGGGTGTGTGTTGGTGACGAGGGCCAGACAGACGCTAGAGAGGCACACTGTTAGAGGCACTGTCAGCCGAACCAAGACCAACGTGTTAAATGGATGGCGGAGAATGCTCTGAGGGGTTGTGCACCGCACACTGACAAGACCACAACCTCTTTGAATGCCGGCACTGCCAGTGTTGTGGCGATGATTGGATCACGACAGCGGATGCATCGCGTATTCATGTGGCATCAGCCGTTGCAAGTGACGTGGTTGCACCTGGAGGGCTCCTAATACAGTTTGGAATGGCACCCGCAGCCCTCCAATTGGCAAATGCATACAAGCAACAAATATGCCAATCATGCAAGTGATGCAAACCATACAACCATGCATGGGTTCTTGCAGGATTTGGTTCCCACGTGCGGGCGTCGATAATGGCTACCGGCACTGCCAGCGCGGATCACAACAACAAGCAACGCGCGCCCCTCGTCCTGAGCAAAGCGCTTGAAGTGCCGCACTACCCACCCCGCTGTGCTGCGCTACATCCTTCTCAGGATGCACCGGTGGGCTCGCAGCAGCAGGCACCATGCGGCGGTTGGATGCTGCAATTTTTCAGCAGGCAGCGCAACCGTCGCGCCACCACAGCTAACTGCCCCACAACAGCATATGCAAGCCAGCAGGTGCCCAGCAGGCAAGCGCGGGGGCGGGGAGGGCACGCGGGAAGGTGAAGGGGGTGCAGGGGATGTGCATGCTGAGGAAGTGGGTGCAGGGCGCTGGTGCATGCACGTGCGCGGGGTGGTGAGGGAGTGGTGCTTCAGGTCGTGGGTGAGTCAGCGCCGCATGCAAGGCGCGGTGAAGGGCTCAGCTTATTGCCGCAATTTATAAGTACTTAACACAAGGATCAGGGAAGAAACAAATGCCATACAGCAGTAGCGAACGCACTGCAGCACAATGCGCCTCCTTTGGATGCTGGGATGGCACCACACAGCGTGCCACACGTACTGCTAGCCGCTGAGTGAGGCAGTGAGCGCACACTGACATAGACACAGTGGCGGGCTAGGTAGGTATCACGAGAGGCCCGCTTCTGCTGGTGCAGCTCAACCCAATCCAATCCAATCCAACCCAACTCAACCAAACCTACTACGTAAATGAATATCAGATCATCAGAATGTGCCTACATACCTTGCCCGTGCTACAGCTGCATCACTCGCTGCGTCACCAGCACAAGCGCTACACCACGCGTAGCGCCTCAGCAATACGCAACTGCTCTGGTTGATGCTGCGTAGCCCCAACGGGCAGTTCAGCGCCACAAGCACAGCCAGCACCACCTGCAGGCGCCGACCTGGCTGCCGTGAGGCCCCAAGCAGGTGCACTCGCTAATATGTGTGTCACGTAGAAGCGCAGCAATAGTCCTTGATTGGGGACTTGACTGTTTGTGTGAGTGCACGAACATCCCTGCTGCCGCTGCTGCTGCTGCCGCTGCTGCTGCTGCTGCTGCCCCCTGCTTCACGCGCGTATGCCGGCAGGTATGGCGCAGCAGCAGCAGCAGGCGTGGGGATGCAGTAGGTGCACACTCACGCATAGGTAAGGGCGGTAGTTTGGAAGTGTATGTCGCGCATTCGGCGCAGCGCGATACATTGCGTACCGGCAGTACATTGGTAGTAACACACACACACACACACACACGCTGAGTGCTACACGTGTGCCATTGAGACGATAGAGGGCGCATCCTAGGTAGGTAATGACACAAGCTAGCGGCGGTAGCAGGCGCAGCCCAGGTGAAGGGGGCGGGTGCACGCCACTGCCCAACAGGCGGGGCATCCGTCCATCGCTCTGTTCCATCCTGCTCATGTTCCTGCTGACGTGGCTCACGCACCATCACGGTGAGCTTGTTGAGCCACAAGCAGCCGTCTATACTAGCAGGCAGCTGACATGTGACGAAGGTGAGGGTGAGGGTGTGGTGGGGGCTGAGGGCCCTCGATGCCTCCCTGCCCACACGCCATGCCAGTACACCGGCACGCTGAGTAGCCACACGCCGGCAGGCGCTCAGCATATACGGCAGCATCACATGTGGCGCCGCTGCCCATCATGTGTGTAGGGGGGGGGGGGGAAAGCGCCAGCATGTCCGGTCACGCCCGCGTGCTTGGCGGTGCAGACCGCAGCGCCTGGAACCCACCGCAGCTCTGCCAGGGCCATGCATACAGCCTGCCAATGGCTGCAAGTGCGGCATGTGCGGGGACCGCCCAGAGCAACCCAGTGCATGGCGGTGGGTGGTCCATACATGTTGTAGACATCGTCCATAAATATGCCGAGCCCACCCCACCCCAACACGCTGCTGCTGGGTTACAAGCCTAGGCGTGACTGGAATGCGGCATGCTGTTGCAGTTGTTGCTGCTGGAGCTGCTGCAGCTGCTGCAGTTGCTGCTGCTGCAGTGAACTCCCTTGGGCCTGGCCCTGCTGCTGCTGCTGCTGCTGCAGCTGGTGTACAGCAGCCCGCTGCTGCATGAGCTGCTGCATCTGCGCTTGCTGTTGCAGCGACTGACCTGAGCCCTGCAGCAGTCCCTGCTGCTGCTGCTGCTGTTGCTGCTGCTTCAGCTGGCTCTGGTCCTGCTGCTGCTGTTGCTGCTGCATGATCATTCCCATGCGGCCAAAAGCGCCTTGCTGCTGCAAGGCTGCCTGTTGCGGTTGCTGCTGCTGGGCCTGCTGCGACAGCTGCTGCTGGAGGGACTGCGTGGCAGGCTGTTGCTGCTGCTGCTGCTGCTGCTGCTGCATGGATTGCTGGAAGTATTGCTGCATGGCATCCTGCTGACGCATCTGCTGCTGTTGTTGTTGCTGCTGTTGCTGCTGCTGCTGCTGCAGGTGCATCTGCTGTTGTTGTTGTTGCTGCTGCTGTTGAGCTTGGTAGGCCTGCTGTTGCTGTTGTTGTTGTTGCTGCTGCTGCAACAGCTGCTGCTGCTGTTGCTGTGCAAGCAGGTGCTGCTGCTGTGCATGGGGCGAAAGGCCCTGCCCTGCGCCTGAGCTGGTCGCCTGCAGGCTAGGCGACGTCAGCTGCGGCGACAGGCCAGCAGCCGCAGCCATGCCAGAGTTAGACGTGCGGTACTGCTGCAGCAGCTGCTGCTGTTGCTGTTGCTGCTGCAGCAGCTGCTGTTGGGACGCAGAAAGGCCGCCACCTGCCAGGGATGGCTGCTGGTTGCCGGATGCGCCACCAAAGGGGGGCGGCTGCATGCCTGACTGCGTCTGCTGCTGCTGCATAGACGCTTGGAGGCCATGCCCCTGTTGTTGTTGCTGCTGCTGCTGCTGCTGAAGCTGCTGCTGCCGCAGCAGCGCAGCCTGCTGTTGTTGTTGCTGCAGCTGCAGCTGCTGCTGGAGCGCTGACTGCTGCGGGTGCTGCTGCTGAGGCATCCCTGCACCTGCCAGGCGATGTTGCTGCAGGTGCTGTTGTTGCTGCAGGTGCTGGTGCTGGTGCTGGTGCAGCTGCTGCTGCTTGAATGCCGGCAGGGTGGCG
>BDDA01001599.1:0-15639 GCA_001662385.1 Chlamydomonas asymmetrica | reverse complement strand
ACATTCCGCTTCATGAACACTGTCACGACTGTCTGGCGTGCCGCTCGTACCTGTTGCTGAGGGACCCTCAGTGGTCACAAACTGCTGAGAAGAGGGGCTGAGTCCTGCCTTTGAATTCACGCCTTGCCGAAAGGCCCAGAACTGGAAGTCAAGTGGCAGGATGGTGCGCAACTTGGATGTGCTGCGTGCGCCACCTGCATTGTGTACGATGCCCAACATAGATGCCACGGAGTCTGGTCGCTCAAGGCCTTCAGCAATGTCGAAGCTGCCAAACGAGGCGAGCGATTCGGTGTTGTCCAGGCCAGGCTGTGCAAAAGCGTCAGGCGGGCGAGACGTGCGCGCAACGACGCTGCTAGAGCCATAGATGTTGCCCGCTATCCTGCCCGAGCCCATGTCCACGCTGCTGCGACCTCGCTGCACGTTGATTTGTGTTGAGAAGGATGAGGTGGTGTCGTGCGGCCAGACGCTGAAGCTTGCGCGGTGCGCCCGTCCCCTGCTGTAGGATGTTCTGCATGGGCTCCCTGCCCTCGGGTCAGGCAGGGGACAGGAGGTGGTCTGTGATTGTCCTGATTTTTGGTCTCCAGCGTCTGGAGGGCTGCAAGCCAGCGGGTGAGGGCTGCAAGCTTCCATCGACCACCATGCTGTGCAGGTCACATTTCAACGTGAAACGCAGCTGCTGTGAAAATATCCATGGCACCTCCCGCAGCCCTGTTGATCCTTGGCATCTTTGTGCTGGCCTTAGCAGTCCTCCATTTGTGCTGTACTCAAAGCTGAGTCACTAGTTTCACGGTGTGCTGAAGGTGGGGCAAACATGCGGAAACAACAACGTCGCCACCAAGTAAAAGTTAGAGTAGAGGGTGGCAAACTGCCTCAGTAGTGCACACCCATTCTGGCTTGAGAAGTTATGAGCAGGTCCTTCAACCTTCACACCAAAAGTTCCAAGTATTGAACATAGGTTATGGTCTTACGCAAGTAAGCAGCAAGTAGAAGGCCAAACCAGTATGCAAAATGAGTGTGCGCTTGACATTGAGAGCTAGGCTGCGTGTCACGCCAGTGTTCGGCAAAATGCGTTATATAATGCACTAATGTGACCAGGTACACAACGCTGTAATTAAAAACAACAAAACATACCAAAGAGATAATGCAAACCAGTAGGCAGCCTGGATGAATATTTAAGCAACTACACAAGCACGACATGCATCCTAGGGAAAACCCAGTGTGTGAAGGACTCCTATCGCAGCCGTATTGCCACGTCCTGGTAACAAGCGACAACAGGCTTGAAAGCCCCAAACATAAGGAGAAAGCAAGCATTCACTCATGAGGCGTTTGTATGTTAGCACTCCGTCTCAAAACAAGGGTCACGTCTGCATCATCCCAACGACAACCTGCGCGGAACGACCACTCGTCAGCTCCGTATTATCAGCTGAGCACAGAGCTGCGAGCACATGCTGCACAATAACCTATGGTTAAGACACCTGGAACCGCCTCGTACTTGTATTACACCGTGTACAGCACCGTTCCCCCAGAAGCGCGCGTCTCGTTGTAACCAGCGGAGGGCTGACAACAGCAGCAGAGGTTGCACAATCTTTGCAAATGCCGAAAGCAGACCCTGCACAGGCCACGCAGCACAATCAGCAGGAAGGGCGGACGAAGGTTCAGGTAACGACGACAAAACAGTACCACATGCAGCACCCCGCTGCACGCACTTGCACGGCCCAAGCTCATGCACGAACTCAGTCGAGAACCTTTGAGGCTCGAACACACCAGCAAAGACCCACATGATGAAAAAGTACGTTGTTGCCAGGAATACCACACGCATGGCAGCGTCAACGGCGGTATGCGGCCACCCTGCAGAACACAACACCAGCAGCAGAAAGGCAGCGGACGCATCGTCAGTCTCATGCACCAGCCTACAATAGACTAGCTGCGAGAATGGAAAGGTGGTGGCAACAACAGACAAGCACGCAAGCTAGCTGCGCCTGGGTGCAGCATGGTGCATAGAGTGCGAAATGCATGCCACAGGTTGATGTGTCTTGCTGGAATCGTGGCTGCAATCTCTGTTCTCTGACGTGACGTGTACGGTAATGCGCCCATGGGGTGAATGACTGCTCAGTGGCTTGCATGGCATGGTGCACTCCAATGAAACGGTGCGCTGCGCTATTTGCTCTCGGGGAGGACAGGGACTTACCTACAAACCACGTCGTGGCCATAAACGTGCCTCCCACAAGGCACAGGTACACCGCCACGTAGAGAAGCTTTTGCCACCATATAGTGCTGACCCACGCCTGCCTGCAAATGCACATGCCAGGTTCAAGACGCAACCAGGTTGGCAGGTTAGGCAGGTTCGTACGCGGAGTACAGCAGCGGAAGTTTCAAACACATGTGTATAGGCATGACCCAAATCAGCATGCGCATAGCGAGTCTCGTGTACACACCAGCACGTTTGAGGCGGAGGTGGCAGTGGAGTCGTTGTAGTGTTTCTGTTGAACGAGCTGTTCGCAAGAGCACAACGAAGGGGTGTGTCAGTACTCAGAAGCAACGCACAAGGCGCATGCACAGGTTGTGAAGGAGCAGCAGTCCTAAAACGATGGTAGGCCCTTGAAAGCTACCCCCCCGGCCCCCCCTCCCACGCACCTTGATCCTGCGGTTGCTCTGGCGCGCATGCTCGCCAACAGCTGAGGCGGCAGCGTTTGCAGAAAAGCATCGCCATATGAAGTATTGCAGAGCTCGCAACGAAGGATGCCCTTCTCAGACACCCAGCTCTGCGCATCGCACGGCACACAGGAGGCACACGGCTCAAAACAGCGTGCGGCAGTTGGTCACATAAGGCTAGGAAGCAAGTAACAAGCTGCCTTTTGTTAAACTTAGGAGCGGCTGGGTTTAAACAACAGACTGCTGGACTTGCTGCATTCTGAAGCGAAAGGAAGCGTACAGCAACAGGGACTCAGTTACCTTCAAGCAAGAGGTGTGGACGTGTGCCACGGATCCGGTGCAGGCGCAGCCAGGAGTTATCAGCTCGCTATCAGCAACATCGACCAGGCAGATGCGACAGACAGGGGCCTCAGCTGTGGTCGATTGCCTTGCTATGGGGGGCTCAACTGGCGGTGCGTCATGTTCGACGTCGTGCTCGTCCTTGCGCTCTACGTCCACGTTGGGAGGCTCATAATGCAAGCTGCTACATGATGATACTGAGGGCCTGGTGAGCTGCGTGCGTCCGGTGTTCTGCACCGGACTGTTGCTGCGTGCTGTTGAGGGCCCTGCAGCGTCCTGCCCCTGTTGCTGCGGGGGGCTTCGCCACCCTGCAACACAACAGCTGTGGCAGTGTCTCAGGGGCGAAGTATGGGCAGCAAGCTTAAATATAAGCAATTCCCCTGCCCTTGGCACAGGTTGCGGTGCGCCCCAGCGTGTATGCTGGAGCGCCGCTGGTTACTCACACCAAGACCGTGGGCCGGCAGAGGGAGGTGACGAAACTGCAGGTGTCTCCTGGTGGTTGTCGCCTTCGGGTGCTGGAGCCTGAACCGGAATCTCTGCGACTGTCAGGACAACCTGGCCAGTATCATCGGCAGGCAAGGCCATCAGCTGGGAAGCTGCCCGCCCAGGGGGCCCAAAATGCGTGATAGGGTATTGAGACTGGGTAGGCTGATGTCGAAAACAAACACAGAAAGGGGCAGTGAGTGTTAGAAAAGCCAAAGGTTCAGGGTGGCGCCACAAACTGTGAGTACAGTTCCGACAAGTGTCTTGACAGAGTATCAACTGGTGCACCGTACAGATAACAAGCCAACCTCAACGGGTATCCAAGAAACTGACCAAAGATTTGAAGCTTTTTATGGTGAAGAGTGACAGACTGTTATGTGTCACAATATATTCGCGTGATGCGTGACTCGACCGATTCGGTCAAACAGTACTACGGTGCAATGTACTTTGCAATTGTGCACTCTGCCTGCCTGTTTCTCGTCTGTTAGCAACCGTACTGAAGTGTTGTTGAGCACTGTCTAAGGCACACGAAGGCACATAGGCCCCCCCCACACACCGCAGTTCAGCACCGCCTCCCTGATTGGTTGACCACCAAACAACGCAACTATGTCGCTGCCTGGTGCTGGTTCGTACACTTGAGGTCTGATATCACGCAGCTGTAGTGCTATTCACAGCTCATGGTTGTTGAAATGGATGATTTGCAGCAAATCAAGGCGACCGTCCAGCAAGCACTGGACAAGAAGGGAACCCTCAACCAGCTGAGAGCCCGAATCCGCTCACAGGTGTTCATTATTGTGGACGAATATGAGCGGTCGGGCGGCAACCCGGGGCTTACGAGCAAGACCCAGAATCCGGCGCGACAAGAGCTGACCTCTGACTCCGTGGGACAGCTGCTTGTGGGCCTGGTCCACGAGCTGCTTGAACACTGTGGAATGGAGTTCACCAAGCAAGTATACATACCTGAGCTAGGGTCAGCAGCTGGCGATTATGCAGGCCGACAACAGCTTGCTAGGCAGCTTGGCTTGACCGACCCTTCCGCTTCTGCACCACTGCTGCTGACCGTGCTGAAGATGTTCCTGTCAGGTGGCCGAGCCCAGGGAGAATTACCAACTCAAAGTAGGTAACGCTGTTCACGGCTGGAACAGTGTTGCTCATACTGTCCCTGAGCGCAACATGTGGGCATCACCCTGCCGCGACCCCTAACCCTTCCTACCATTGCCCACACGCAGGCAAGCCACAACCAGCCCCCAAAGCTGAAAAACCCAGCCCAGCAGCTGCTCCTGAGCCTCCATCTATCCCGCCCGCGCCCATGTCCCTTCCTCCACCCCTGCCAAAGTCCACACTCGCCTCGCTGGCTCCGCTGTCACGTATTCCGTCAGCGCCCGTAACGTCGTTCTCACCCGCACCAGCACCGGCTGCTGCTGCAGCACCAGCACCGTCTCAAGCTTCAGTGGCAACTCCAGCAGCAGCACCCAAGTTTGGGTCAAGTTCCTCCACAGCATCTGCGACCAGCGTCGTCCCTCCCACGCCGGCAGCCTCCAAGGAGGCTGTGCGCAAGCCACCCATGGAAGAGGTTGTGGACGATGATGAATACGAGGATGACTTGGAGGTGGAATCTGATGATAACCTAGCAGGTACGGCTTTACGCATGCAGCCAGCAGCACTGCGTGTTCAGCATCAAGCACCCGCATTGCATTAGCCCCGTGAGAATTGCTTGGCCGAGTCCTGCTCTGGTGAGTACACGCTTGGTCCTCTGGTTCAAGGATGGGAGGGGTCCAACAGTGCGTGGGTCTGATTGGTGTATTGTGAGGGACAGTGCATGCATGGCGCAGCAATGCACGACTACGATGGCTTCATGCACTCGCGTTGCCTCCATCCGTGTTCCCAGCATCACACCTGCTCACCTCAATGATGTGAGCATGTGCGTGCAGGCACGGAAATCGTGGACGATGACGAGGACTTTGCAGCCGCATTTGCACCCCCGCCAGCCAAGCCGCAGGCGCCAGCTACGCCCCCATCAGCCTCCCAGCCTCCCGTTGCTTCCGCCGCTGCCTCCAACGCATCCCTCCCCAAACCCGGCCCGTCTTCCAAGCTGCCCCCGCCCCCGACAGCCGCTGCATCCACCTCAGAACGGACACAGGCGGCTGCCAGCAGCAACAATGCTGTGGTCGGTGCTGCAGGAGACTTGGCGGATCTCAACACCAGCGGGCTCAGCGACTCTGGGTCAGCGCTCTCAGTGGGACGCCTGCGGCCCTCTCGCCTGCGCGCAAGCATGAACGACAGCGGCGACATCATGGCAGGCGACCGCTCGTTCGGGATCAGCCACGAGCTGGGCGGCGCGTTCGGCGGCGACCGCGACCGCGGCAACCTGTCCCTCAGCGGGGAGCTCAGCGCCAGCGGCGACATCCTCACCAGCCCGCGTGGCGCAGCCGCCTCCGCCGCCGCTGCTGCACGCGTGCTGTCGCCGTCCACATCCTCGGTGGGGGCTGGAGGCGGCGGCGGCGGTGCAAGCACCTCCTTTGATGCTGGTAGTGGCGGCCGTGGCCCGGGTGGCGCGCCGCTCGTGCCCCTGGCCTCCAAACTCGCGCCCCTTGGCAGCATCAAGCCCGCCGGCCTTTCCCCGCTCGCTCCCCTCGGCGCGTCCTCCCTGCCATCTGGGTCAGCCGCTGTCGGCAGCGGCGGTGGCGGCGGCGCCAAGGACGACCCGCTGCTGCGAGGCTCGGCCTTATCCGGATCCTCGCTGGGTGCATCGACGTCGCCGCTCGGGCCAGGGCCGTTGAAAGGGCCGGGCGGGCTGACCCCGCTGGGCGGCAGCAGCGGCCGGCGCGATATTGACAAGGAGCGCGAGGAGTTGCGTCGGATGGGCCTGCTGACCTCGCAGGACTCCATGGGCAGGGGCGGCGACGGCGACGGCGGCGCGGGCGGCGGCGGCCTCTCCCGCAGCGCCGGCAACAGCCTGGACATGGACGGCGCGGCGCCGGCAAAGTCGTCGCTCGCGCCGTTGAGCGGCGGCGGGGTCGGGGCCGGGTCCGCCAACCCCCGCCCCGCGTCTGCGCTGGGGCCCGTGCCTAATCAGGCGCGTGGGTCGATCTACGACGCGGAGTTTAGCGTGAGCGCTTCGATGGAGCTTCCGGCGCCTACTACTGCCACCAGCAGGGGCTCCGGCAGCGGCGGCGGCGCGGCGGCGGCGGGGGGTGGCGGCGGCGGCGTGAAGCCTCAGGTGCCGGTGGTGGAGGATGACTATGAGGACGATGCGGAGGTGATTGAGGAGGAGGAGGCGGTGGAGGAGGACGACGACATTGAAGCAGGTGCGCTGCTGAGAGCAAGCAGATGAGAGCTAGCAAGCGTGTCGAGGTGGTTGCCGCTGGTGGGGTGGAGTGGGGTGTGCAGCCTGACGGATTCTTATGCTCTCCGACCTGGGGCTGCCCTCCCTTGACAGGATTTGTATGCAGCTGTACTGGACTTGCGTTGTGCAGCAGTCGATGCAATCACCCTATCAGGGCTCGTGAAGCAGCATGTTGCAATTTTGAGTGACTGCGCTGCATACAACGCATATGGCGGCACCAGCACACCTGGCTTATCTATGCATGCATGCGTGGCTTCTCTGAAGCCCTGTTGAGGGCAGACTTGGGCCTCAGGCTGGCTGGCAAACAACATACTTTGCCAACCTTCCCGTCAACTTGCACACAATGACAGGCGAGGAGGACGACGTGTTCCTGGATGACGACATGCTGCCCGGCATGGAGCCGTCAAAGGGCGCATCCGGCGCGTCCGGCAGCTTCCCGCCCCTGGGCGCGCTGAAGGTCGGCGGCGGCGCCGGGCCCGGGGGGCGCGGCTACAGCGCCGCGGGCGGCATGAGCCTGGACATGCGCGACACGGGGCTCTCGGCGTCAGACCGTAGCGGCGACCTGGAGCAGATGCCCAGCGGCGTGGACATGGCAGAGACGGCAGAGTGGGTGGAGTGAGCGAGTGGCTGAGACTGTCAGAGCAGATACGGATGAAGCGGTTGGTGCGTGTGGGCGGTCGTGTTCGCGTGCTTGAGAGACCGAGCTCAAGCCCAAGCCTGGGACCATGCCGTAGGTTGCTTGAGTTTGCGGTTGCAGCATGTGATTACCCGCTTTGTGACCTTGCGGTGCCCTCAGTACGGCACTGCTGCCATCGTTGTGGCTTTGCGTAGATGGTGTGCTGCATCGTGTGCTCCCTTGTGTCATTTATCGGGTCAGCATGTCTGTGACTAAACCGTCAGTACCAACACCCACAATGGCATCACTTGTGTGCGAGGTGCAGGCTGGCCGCATAGGTGCACGCTCTGTTTCCTTGACCCTGGCATGACAGCTTGGACTCATGCAAAGCGATGCCAGCAGCAGGCACATGCGCTTTTGTGGAGCTATCATGGGGGCGTGTTTCACTGTGCTGCCTTCTATTTACATACATGCACATGGCTGACGCTGGAAGCGTATGGTGTAGGCGCACGAACCTTTGACTGAAACCTTGAATCTGGCAGTTTTTGGCTGCTGTTGGTGACATGCAACCGGGACATGCGCATGGTGTCCGCCGCTGCACCCTGTAGGGCCATGTGATATCTGTGTTGTTTCACCAGTACTGCTACAGAAACCTCCACACCAACAGCAAATGTGAGGGTCATCCGTTCATGATTATGCGCACTGCTGCCACGGACAGCATCCAAGGAGCACCCAAAGCAGTCTTAATTACAGTGTGCTACCTGTGCAAGTTTGTCACCCCAAACCCAGCATGTTGCAGTTGAGCAGAGGGGGTTTGTATGTCTTGACTTTTGACAGAGACCACCTGGGCGGTGGCGTGTCAAGGAGATAGCACACCAAGGACAAAGAACCGAAAGGGTGAAACAGCACAGCGTCTTGTCCTAGTGGCAAGACGCCTAACCAAGTATAACAACATCAGTTCGCAAGGAAAGTAATGGATGAATGCACGCGTGGAGCAGGCCCAACATATGGCATTCGCCTGTGCTTGCAAGGTCATTGAACCACCACACGCGCGCGGCCAGTGGTGGAATACTGTGTCTACAACCTGATCTGCAAACGACGTGCGCTCAGTGCCGATCGCACACGTACAAAACGACTCAACGATCCTCCACGCCCCATACAAGGTGCTCTCGCTGTTGCATGAAACAAACGCTAATACGATAGGCTGCGCCTCGCGTTGTGAAAACAAGTGGCAGACCTTCTAGTCCAGTCCAGTGCCTACACTGTTCCTGCCTGCATCGATGCACGCCCATGCATGCGACCAGGCAGCAGCCGCAGATGCATGGTGGCGTGGAGCCATCAGGGGCGCGTCAGAGCCTACGGTGCTGTGTAAAAGCCACCACAGCCACTAATGAACGTAAAAATATCTGAATTCACTAGGCCAAACGACATGCTCTAAAGCCTGCCATTGCTACTACTACTGCAACTCATATGGATGAAAGGCTGCGGGGCAAGGGGAAGGGGGTGCTATCAGCCAAGGCAAGGCAGCCCAGTGCAAACAAGCATCAGCAATACACCTGGCGGCACCTGAACTGCACACGCACGGCCTTCCAGGGGCTAAACCTACTACTGGTACCAAACTGGGGGCAGTGCCGACAGTGGGCTTTTGTGTCGCAGCGAAACGGTACGTTACGGTCCATATCCATTGAAAACCAACAGGAAGCAGTGTGTCTGGTGAAAAGGGGACAGCAGTGCACCTTCTTGCGAGAGTCGTTCCACGTGTGTCGTGTGGTGTGTCAGCGTGCAACCGACCTCCGAATTCCTACTTCGGATGTGTTGGGCGCAGCACCGGTCCGTTGTATGTATACCTTCCTCCACGTTCGGACAGGGTGGGGGAAAGCAGTCGTCAAAACACGCAAGCCACGCTACGGGGCCGCGCACAGAGAAATGTACAGGAGTATGCTGGAAGGTCAAGTGCTAGGGTGAAGGATGACTTCGGGTGGCCAGGGCTTTCAGGGGCAGAAAGTCCGTGCCGGAACACGAATGAGACAACCAATACTTCGGATACGATACTCAGCCGCGGCTTAGTACGGCCTATTTGCTGGACAGACCGTATCGCAGCTGGCTGTTGGGCCGGGACGCTGCTGCCGCCGCCGCCGCCACTGCCGACGCGTCCGCCCGCACGCCGCCCATCTGCCCGTGGTACTGGCTCAGCAACGCAACAGGCACCTTGCGTGGCTGGCCGTTGGGGGCCAGCACGCGCGCCACGACGCCTGTCGAGGGGGGCTGGCGGGCGGACGTGGTGCCCGCAGCGCGCCCTGCGGACGGCGTGCGCATGGCGCTGCTGGCGGGTGGCGCCGGCGAGCCGTAGGCGGAGGGCGACGAGGCCTTCCATGAGCTATGGCTGCCGCTGTTGGTGATGTCCGCCGACTGCGTGTTGCGCTCTGGGATGGAGCGCGGGCGGTCGGCGGCCGCGAGCGTGTCGGTGTGCAGCGTCGTGCGCAGCGACGCGGCGGAGAAGCCGCGCGACGCGCCGCGGTCCGCCGAGGGAGCGCGCACGGGCGGCGTCGGCTGCAGCGGCAGCGACGGCATCGAGCGCGCCGCGGGGTTGCTGCTCACGCCGCCGCTGGAGGGGGTGTAGGCCGCCCGCCCGCCCCCGGCGGCGCTCAGGGGCGCCGGCTGCGACGCGGACAAGCCGAAGGTGAGGTTCGAGCTGGGCGCGTTGGAGGGCATTCCGTACCGCAGCGGGGTGATGGAGCGCTGGTTGTAGCGGCTGCGGGAGGCTGCGGACGAGGGGCCGGTGAGGGAGGGTGCTGGCCCAGAGATGTGCTGCGAGGCCTGCGACTGTGTCATCGGCGAGCAGTGTGACTGTGAATACTGCATAAGTGAGAGGTCGTTGCCACCGTACCCTGCCTGGGGCTGGGCTAGGCGCTGGTTTGCGGAGCCCGCACGAGAGCCTGCCCCTGATTGGTAGCTGCCAGCGTCGGGCGCCGCAGAGCGGCCAGCAACCATCAAGTCTGTGGCTTGGGGCGGCTGGTTCTTTATGCCCCTTGCTGCGCGGTACAGGTCTCCTTCATGCCAGAGCCTTGCCTCAATCTGCAGGACAGTTGAACAGCCATCGCAAGTGAACTTCACTTCAGTCGCAGCCTCACGCTTAGTAAGGCCATCAACGCAGCAACAACGTAAATAGACACAGCCAGGCGGAGTCCTCCTCGCCCAGTGCAGCTGTGCGGGGCTCACCTCACGCACGAAGTTTTGCTGTGGTCCAATCACCGAGCCCGGCCTGCAAATGCGGATGTACCCGATGACCTCCTCTGCCGTGAATTTATAGTGCTTCATGATGTAGGAGCAGATGAGCACTCCAGTACGGCCCAGACCAGCTTTGCAATGCACCGCAACAGCTCCAGGCTCAGTCTCCACGGTCTCAAGAAATCGCTGGATGATGGCGTCCGACGGGCACGACCCGTCAGGAAAGTACATTTCATGGTGCTTGAAACCGCCATCAAGGAACCGCTTCCGGTCATACACCTTCTTGTTAAGGCGTACAATAGTGGTGACGCCTTTTCGGCGGAAGTAGTCCCAGTAGTCCTCAGGTGTGTGCAGGCGGTAGCCCACGATTTCGTTACCACGTGCTGCGGGCCCGCTGAACGCCACAAACTTGCCAGGTACAATCCAGTTTAGGTCGCCGTTCTCCACCTGCTCATAATGCTCATACTCCTCAATGCTCCAAGAGGAGTTCCCTGAGTTCCAGTCGATGAAGCCGACGTCACGGGCCTTCTGGATGCCCTGCGTATGTCAGCAGTTGCGTGCACCCAAGCCCTGCTTACGACGTTGACCACAGCTAGTGGAGCCTTGCGTGCCACCTACAACCCGCATCCACCGTGCGCACGCACCGAGCACGCAGGGCATGTGCGCGAATGGCCCTCTTCCCTTCAGCACCCTCACCTTGAGGCAGTCCAACACTGTGAGGTGAAACGTTGAAACACCACACGAGGCATCCCTGAAGATAACAGGAGCAGCAGGGGAGCAGCAGGCGGGCTGATACAAGAGTGTGTGGGAGTGTGTTCAACGGGTTGGTTTGCAATTATGCTAATCACTCACCGGAAGGGCACATATGGCTTGAACGGCAGTAGAGGTTTGTAGGCCTCATCTGCAGTCCGGTTCAGGTACATGACCTGGTATATGCCAACCTGTATCACGCGCCAAACAGCCACCCAACAAACATGACCCACGACCATCACAGAGATGCCATTGGAACGTAACATGAGAACAAACAGGCTGCAGAAGCAGAGCATTTGCGTCGTATGTATGAGCGCAACTCACCAGCACTGCGCCATTTGCCCTGAGGTGCGCGTGGGGGCCTGAGTAGTAGTATAGCCGCTTTCCGGTGCGCTGTGCCTCCTGTTAGCATCATGCACCAAAACCACAGGCAAGTTCTATACCTGGCTTTGCAAGGCTGCTCCGTGGGCAATTGCGTGTTGATGAGCCCATTCCGCCAGGGCCCGCCTTTTCTTTTGCACCTGGCCCCAAACAACCCCCGACGCTCACCAGCAGCAGCGTTTGCACGCGTTGGCAGAAGCGATATGACTTGCCCAAGTTCAAGGGCCCAAAGTCCAAGTAAAATGGCTCGTAGAGCTGTCCAGGAGCAACGCGAAGGAAAGAAACGACTTTGGTCACCAGCAACTCAACAATCGAGCAAGCGGTTTGAAGAGCGGTACGCGCCCTGCCGCAACAACGAAAAACGAGTTCTATGATAGACTGCAAACCAGCGGCACAGCGTCCACACCAACGCACACAAGCCACTCACGAGCTCGTCGTCTATTGTGAAGCAAATGTTTTGTTGTGCCAGAGGCGACCGCCGCGCATGCTCAGCGGGAGTCTTGAGAGGCGCAAAGTAGAATAGGTTAGGAATTATCTCAGACGCCTGTGTATGCAGACAGGTCCGTGACGAGACGATTTGGCAAAAACAGCCACAGCAGCAGGTTTTGCTTAGGGCAACCTTGAGAGGGAGGACTGCAGCTCGCAGTTCGTCTGGCATTGTGCTAGCACCAAACACGCATTGACGCTGTTCCACCAACGCTTAGCGCACTTCCAGCGTTTCCTTAATTTGGTAGTAAGACCCCTACTTCTGAACTCTCGTCTGCCGCGCGGAGCTCCTTGGCAGGCATACCTGAGCGAAATCGTCCCCGCTCATGCTCAGAAGTTGCGCTGTAAGCGCAGGCCAGCTTCCCGGTGGCGCTGACGACGGACGGCCTCACCCCAAAGCAAGCCTCATACAGAACAGGGAAAGCCAAGGTCAGCTAAAGCTAAACATATCACTTGTGCGATGGCACTTGTCTCTACTCTACAAAGAAGTGTTCACTAGTGACGGAGTAGCAGAGGTATGCAACGCTGGAACTTGGGCGAGCCGCTTGCGTCTTCCCGACCATCACAACTGCCCACCGTCGCACAATGCATCATTATAAGTAAAAACTCGGCATCCAGGGACAGCCATAGATGCACCATATCAGCGTAAAAGTCGCAGGGTCTCAGGCTATGGCTTGGTAACCTTGCGCCTGCTACAAGCTTCCTACTGTCAAACCTCCGACCTACGGCGAGGCCGCCTCGCCTAGAGCAGGAGCGGCGCTCAACACTAACTCGTACACAGCAACACAAAAAGGCTGCCAGGGTTGTCCATTTCACACGCATCACCGTCCTAAATACCTAGGATCAAGCCAGGGCTTGCATGGCTTGTCCTCGCGCTGAGCGGGCTCGACGGTGGGCCAGACAACGGAGGTGCACAAGCAGGCCCTCGTCGCTTGCGCCCGATATACCGTGCTTATTTTGCAAGCCTGCAAAGGCCGCAGCCGAGGCAGAACTCCTCACCAGGGACCGGATGTCGCACTCGCAAGCTACAGGCTGGTCCGGGGCATGTTTTCCCAGAGCGCCCTCGCGCGTCGCTGTGGCAAGCGTCGCACATATGATGAGTCCCAAAACAGAACCACGACGCAACGGAGCAACAGTACCTGCAGCGAACAGCACAAGAGCTAGGTCAGAGCTTCACCAGCTGTGTACTTCACCGAGAACTGTGCACTGAGTGCAGCGCCATGTGTATCGCATGTTCAAGTCATGCGCAGGTGACAGTTCGGGTGCAGGTGTGCCGTCGGGCACCTCACAACTTGTGCGTTGCAAAAAAGACAGCAGTACACGTGCCACACGGCAAGCTTGCCAGGCCAACGCTCCTCAAGGCACTCCAACACAGGCTCTGAGTCGTTGATGCAAGCGCCCCAACCGCACCTGCACTTCCACTCGATGAACACGGTGCCGTGGCGCGGGCAGTTTGCGCCTGAGGCCAGGGCGCAGCACTGCCCGCACACAAGCTCTTGGGGATCGTACTGTTGCTGCTGGTAGCCACCGCCGCCTGCTGCCCGACCTCCTTCCGCTCCCCCTGCAGCGTCGCCGCCAGCGGCAGCGTACCGCGCACGGGTCGCCGTCACACACCCACTCACATACACGTGCACACACGCAGGAGCACATGCGCAGGTACGCAATCCGAACAATGCACACACTGTGCAGCTGCGAATTGGTGAACACAGCTCTGCCACAGTGGCGCTGATGGCGTGAAGCAGGCCCGCCTGCTTGCCTGGTGCCAGCCAGGTCTGCTGCACTGTGTTCCTGAAAGCGCAAGAAGCATGCCGCCGCAGCTGCAGCTTTCGTAGCAACCTTGCGTTCACCAGCTCACCCTGGATTGGATTGAGTGCCAACAGCACTTCCTTGGAGAGGGAATTCATGATGGTACAGTGATGCTCAACGAGGGCATGTTGGTTTACGCCCACACCAAGCACAGCGCTGTGTCATTTGCCTGCGCCTAGAGTGCACCGCTCCATATACACCCACTGGAACAGCCTCACGCACACCTAACCGTGCGACCCGCCCACAGAGGACCCACCCTGACACACATCCTTAATCCTTATGCATGTATGCTCACAGCACGGCCCCACGGGAATCTCACTGCATAGCCCCATGGGCGCCTCTTCCTGACACACACCTGCGTGTGCGTCCCCGTCGGGGCCGGCGCCGCACTGCCGCTTGCCTCCGAAGTAAGGCTGCTTGCACCTGAGCAGTTTAAGTCAGACGCAACGCGAACAGGCAGGCGGGCGGGCGGGCACAGGCGATTGAGTGGCCACGGGCATGTCACATACAGGCAGGCCGCTTAAGCATGGCACTTGAGCAGGCACGCGCAACTCGGCTTGAACTGCGTCCTGCACTCGCTGCGCACCATGCATGATGCTTGTGCGCAGTATGCTCAAGCCAGACGTGCTAAGGAATGCCGTTCCTATGCACGGCTATGGAGCGCGAGCACAGCCAGGTACCGTAGATGCTGATTCCAAGGCAAACCCTGGCCCCCTGACCGCACCACGCCCGTCCCTCAACAGCCTACACACGCCTCGGCCTTGCCTGACCTTGAGCAGCGGTAGAAGGTGCACGAGGCCAGCATGAAATCCACCGGCCGGCCGTCGTACTGCCCGCCCGGCTGCAGCTCTGTGCTGTCCCTCAGCCCCGCGTCAGCCCGCAGCCGCTGCTTGGCTAGCTGCATGACGGCGTCCCTGCACATGCGGACAGGCATGCACACGCGCGTGCAGCATGCGTATGTTAAGTGCGTGATGCACTGATGCACCTTCATGACAGCATTCGCACACCGGTTTTGCATCGTCCCTGTCTCCACGTGCCAGACCTTGGCATACAGCAGATTGGAGCAGCTGCACGTAACAATCGGGAGACAACACCCGCACCGCTATTTGGCAGCAAACAACCAACAACCGCAAGCGTCAGGCAGTAGCTGCAGTAGTCAGCTTTGGATGCTGTCAGTATCTATACACATACTGACACACATCAGCACATGCACAGTGCATGGACCCAAGGCAGCAAGTCTCAAATCTCAACGCAAATTGTCCCTTGACCTGACGCCCCCCCAGTAGTCACGCACGCACCGTAGCTCCAGGTGGGGTGCCAGCTGCATGCTGAGTCTGGGGTGGTCCAGGTGCACGGGCCCCGAGGCTACCTGCACGGCCCCGTGCCGGCCCTCCCCCGGCCCACACAGCGGGCAGTACATGTGGGTGAAGCTGATGTGAGGGCCCGGGTAGCCAGCCTGGTGGGGGAGCGCGCCGTGCGCCACGGCAGGGCAAGCAACACCCATGGCAGGCATGAGCAGGCGGGGGCATGCAGGGGGGGGGGGGGGGAACGG
>BDDA01001598.1:0-10988 GCA_001662385.1 Chlamydomonas asymmetrica | reverse complement strand
TGTAGCCCTCATCATACGCAGCCATGGTGAGGTTGAGGGCCAGCTCCAGCGCAGCAGCAACGCCTGCGAAGCTGATGGAGGGGCCCGGCCCATACGCTGTGTCGCCCCACGCGCGGTTCCACCTGCGTGAGGGTCCGGGCAGGCAGCATGTGGCACACATACATGCGTTCCTCCCACCCTCATTTACGGCATGCTGCCTCTGTGCAATCACGATGTGCTCGAGCTGGTGGCTAGTTCCTTGAGCTAGGAAACACAGACACCTCACCGTTGTACAAACGTTGTCACGGCAGCGGGGGACACTGCGGGAGGGGCCAGAGACGCCAGGCTAGCCAGCTCAGCTGCGCATGTTGGGCACAAGGGATGTGGAATGCGTCCAGGGTCAAGGCGGTGTCCAAGGCACCGGAAATCCAAGATGGTAGGGTTTGTAGGGCCCACGCCTTCTGGCTGCATGGCACGGCCGCTTCCTCACACGCACGGCATCCGATGACACTCTTGACTGATACAGTGATACGGTGTGAATGCTTGAGTGAGTGCTACAGTATCAGTGCGTAACCCAGGCATAGAATCACAAGTACTGCAAGGCCCACCCTTGGCACACACATACTCCGGCTGCATGCATGTGCACATATTTGCAGGTATGTGAATGCGTTCGGGGGCATCACGCACGCCATGCAACCCCTGCAACATGCACGGCATGAGCAGTGGATCTGCTCATTCCACCTCGGCTGATAGCTCCATGCAAACATTTAATCATGCATGGCCAGCCAGCAGCAGCAGACGCCTCACATGGCACTACCAGGATGCCGCCGGGCGTGATATCTGACGTGCTGGCGTCAAAGGCAGCACTCCACTGGCTGGCGGAGGCGCTGCCCAGCGTGTCGAGCCACTCCCTAGGACAAACGGCGACAGCGACAGAGGCAGCGGGCCATGTGTCAGCGTAAAGGCTGCAGTGCGTGCTTGCCAGCTGGCGGTCTGAGCCACCATTGTGTGACACAGGCGGCGGTAGGCACGAAAAACACAGGTCTGGAGTGGGGGCATATTTGCATGGCGTCCTCGCATCATCACCCCTCCATCGCACCACGCACCCGCGCCTCCCTGCACCTACCTGTAGTGCTCAGGGCCCCAGAAGTCTGCAAAGGCAACGTATGTGATAACCATGCCGGCGGCATACTTGGTGGCAGCGCGGCCGGCAGTGGTGCTCAGCACCAGCGCGCTGCCGCCATCACCAAACAGCCGCCGCCTGCGCGTGGTGGTGCGGGTGGTGGGGATCAGCACAAGCGATGCA
The DNA here is from genome assembly GCA_001662385.1 of Chlamydomonas asymmetrica. Lineage (NCBI taxonomy): Eukaryota > Viridiplantae > Chlorophyta > Chlorophyceae > Chlamydomonadales > Chlamydomonadaceae > Chlamydomonas > Chlamydomonas asymmetrica. The sequence continues at coordinate 9,703 of BDDA01001598.1, read as the reverse complement.
TCATGACACTTACAAAATGAGCTGCCACAAGTTAGCGCCACCAACCACACCTAATGCATGCATTGCAGGACCACGTTGGCTGGCATCCATGCCGGAGTTGTAAGGTGCAATGACCGCTAGTGAGCTCACGACTGCTCATTTGGGGTCAGCAATGGCATTGGCAGCAGCAGGTACTTGAGGAGGCTTCCCGGCGGGCCGCAGCAGAGGCACGCGCACCATCCTTATGCACATGCGCATGCACTCACCCCTGCAGGGGTGTGCCCATGGCAGTGTAGTTGAGGACTTTGTCTAGCACCGCGTCACCATCGCCCACACTGTACTCTGCGCTCAGCGCCGTGATTGCTGCTGTGACGTCTGACCCGTAGTGGGCTGTGGCGCGCAGCCAGAACTCAGGATCCGTCACGTAGGTGGTCATGCAGTGCAGCTTGGACTTGAGGCTCTGCAGAAACAGCATCAAACAAGACATCACTGGAAGCGGTGATTCACGCAGCAATGCGCGAGCTAGCTATCAGCCGTTCAGCAACAGCAACAGCAACAGTAGGCCTTCCACAATCCACATCACCCCATGACGCCCCAACCCCCACGCACCCAGCACTGCCTGCGGAACGCCAGCAAGCACATACATGCCTTGGTGCTGAGCAACAGAGTTAACGTGGCACACGGACCCCTCACCCCCATTGTTGGTCATTGTGCGTCTCCCCCTCCCGCTCTCAGCATGCAGGCGGCCGCTGCTCCGCATCAACGTGCATACCAGCCAAGCAGTACCACCCACCCACCTGGCTCACGAGGCCGGCTCCCGAAACCAACAGGTCAGAGGGCTTCCACGGCTGCACAGGTCCAGGCGCAGCCGCGTGCGCAGGAAACAGAGCGGCCTCTGCTGCCTGCAGCTGCCCCCCGGCCGCCTTCCATGAGCGGTACACATCGACCATCAATGGCGCAGACGCGGCTGCCTGTGCTGTGCTCTGCAGCGCGCGCCTGCGCTGTCCGCCAGACAGGCCACTGGCGGCGGACATGCATGACGAACATCCGGAAAAGCCTTGCTCGCTTGATGACATGCAGGCGGCACCTGCAAATGCAAAATGGGTGCGGAAGGGGTGGGGAGCAGGCCAAAGGGTCTTCGCTTTGGTTAAATCCGCGGTGCTTGCATTGACGCAGTGATATGGTGCATTGGGTGAGCCCTGCTGATCCATGCCAGTGGGCAAGCAGCAATTCGTGCTTGATTTTATCACAGCATACACATTGTGCTGCGCCGGCACGGCCGCCAGCAGGGAGCGCTGCGACGCCTCACGTGGCGCACGCAACCCATACAAGGGTGATCGCGCCATGCGCTGCGGGACAGAGTTTCAGGGCATCAACGATATATTGCTGCTGCCGTGATGGATCAGATTATCAGCAGTCGTTACGCGCGTGTATAGCACGCACGTGAGTGGGAGGGGCTGATGGAAAATGACACCGAAAAGCCGCCGCTGCCGCCACCGCCACCACCGCCGCCACCGCCGCCGCCACCACCGCCGCTACCTCTGCTGGTGGCATCGCTTAGGCATTGCAGGCTGTCCCCGTCAGCACTGCATTCGTGCGGGCCAAGCAAGCACGAGTATGTCAGTCCAAGCCGTCAATGTCTTATGCTCTGGACGCTATGATTTCCGTACTCATAGCCGATAAATGCATGCATCAATATACCCCAGACCGGGACCAAGATGTGAAGCCAGGTGTATTGCGAGGATGGGCTTCAGGGCGATGCCTTCACTTGCAGCACTGCACTCCACCCCCTCGTAATCTCACCCCCCTGGCCCACCACCTACTCAATCATGGGGATGGAGGCGCCTACGGGGGGCTTCTGGGAGTCGCATGGGTCGACCCCCGTAGCGTGTATGGTGGCGGGCACGGGCGGCGGGCAGCCGCAGGGCGAGGGGCAGGTGCAGCAGCCCTGTGACGTGTCCGGGCAGGTGTAGAACTTGTCGCACTTGTGGTCGTAGCACTGCGGGACGTTTGTGTCCAGCACATGCATGTCAATGCCGAACAGGATGCATCCCACGGCCGCGGCGTTACAGCGCTGGCAGCGGTAGCCTTGCAGGTAGAACCAGGAGCGCGCGGTGCAGTGGTTATCGTGGTAGCACTTGTCGTGGTCGGCGCAGCAGCCGCACATGGAGGGGTGCTTGGCCTCGATCAGGGTGTCTGAGATGAGGTCACACCCGGGCGCGTCCAGAAGCCGCCGCCCGCCAGCCGCCTGCGGCATCTCCGCCAAGCCCTCCGCCATCAGCTTTGACAGGATGAACAGCGCCTGCCCGTTGCAGCCGGTTGTACTGACCAGCGGCCCAAAGCCGACGCTTGCGTCAGGCACCGACGCCCATGTCACCCAGTCCACCCACTCCCCGGTGCTGATGTTCGGGAACGAAATGGCAACCGACAGCGGTGTGGTGATGACCTTCAGCAGCGCATCAGCGCCTGGGTCGCCAAACACGGTGGTGATAATGGCAATGCCCCCCCCAGTAGTGGTTGATGCTGATGGCAATTCTGACAAGGATGGCGCCAGGTAGGACTCCGTCCTCACTGGCAGCCCCGCCACAAGCGCGCGTCTGGAGGCATTGACGTATGTGACGACGCTCCGGAACTCCGCTAGCTCGTCGGGTGTGTAGGTGGCGTATGTAAGCGGGCGGTCGGGCAGCGCCACGCCAAACCTGCGGTGCATTATTGCACCGCAGGCGCAGACAACGTCGCATTGCGATGCTGGGAGCTGCCTGCTTGTTGCATTGTGCTGTTTTGTGGTGTGTTGTGTGAAAGTGTGTCGCACAGGGCCAAATGGTCAGCATCGCTGTGAATGGGCCCAACCAGCACGCAATCAGCAGCATTGCGGGCTGGCTGCAGTACAAAGCATGCCAGCTGCCACTAGCTGCAACCCCTAGTCAAAAGCACTGGCATGGCATGCCGGTACCGTGCAGATGCGTGCGCATGCGCTTGCGCATGCGCATGCGCATGCGCGTGTGCGTGTGCGTGTGCGTGTGCGTGTGCGTGTGATCAACAGTAGTGTCAGGCAGATAGAGGACACTGGATATCTAACGCCTGCTGGTGGGAAGTGTAGTGAGTAGCCGATATGGCTGCATTGGCATTCATTGGCATGGGCTTACCTGAACTCAAGAGTGGACATTGCAGGCAGCGTGCCAATGGCAAAGGGTGAGGCGCCTGCCGCTGCGGATCCAACGCTGATGTCAGCAGGCTGGCCTGCAGTGCAATAGCACAGACCAAAGCATTATCAACTTGTCGCACATACTTGTAGCAGCGGTGGTGGCACATCACTGCCGGCAACGCGGCACAGAGTCACCATAACAACGTATCAGGCAGGCAGGGGAGTGAGTGGACCAGAGGGGCAACCTGCTTGCCACCACACCTTCTGCTTCACCATCCAGCATGCAGTGCATCTGACACGTAGTGCATCACACACCCCACCATACCTGGGTTGAGCGTGATGTTGTTCTGCTGCAGCCACGTGGCAGCCAGGAACGAAAACGTGACCTCTCCAGACAGCACCTCGGCCGGCATGCTGAAGACGCAGTCGCGCAGCAGCACCAGGCCCGAGTTGATCACGCGCACGCGCAGCTCGTTGGCACCGGGGACGCCGGCCCTGAGGTTGGCGATGATCTCTTTGAGGTCGAACATTGGAGGATCGAGCCGCATCACCGGCATGGGCACCTGTGCATGCACATTGCATGCATACGTGCCACATGAGGAGCAATCTTAAGTTCCTAATGCCGCCTACTGCACGTATGCATGCACACACCCAGGTGAGCAGGGCCAGCAGGGGCAACCGCGATGAATGATGAATCACATATGCGCTTGCACCGGGGCACTCCGCAGCATGTGCTCTGCATGTGCTAGCCCTGCTCAGCGGGCCTGATCATGGCTTACAAAGGTCTGATACACCACATCCACCAGGATGGTGGCGCTCTGCGTGTAGGTGGTGGGGATGACCGTGAACTTGGCTTGCACGGTTACGCGCGGGAGGAAGGCGCGTGTGCGCTGGATCCCGCCTGCAGGTGAAGCAGCGTACACATGCACGGCATGAAGTCCACCAGCTGTATGGCACACGGAACGGTGACGTACCAGGGCTCGCTCAGTGCGGCAGGTGGTGATGGAGATCGCTGGGCATTGGCAGATGCAACACACTGGCCTGATGCATCTGAGGCGCCCTGCCGAACAAATGGCTGAGGCAGGTGAACGCATGGAGCTCTCTCAGAGCTTTCAGCTTGATCCGTTGGGTGCAGAGACGGGCAGGGAATGCGGCACTCATTTGGTTGGCACTGTTCCAATTCACCTGTGAGCAGGACCACCTTTGACGTGCTTGTGTGATTGACGGCGTACGCTTTCAAGCTGTACGTACGGCCTGCAGGCAGGCCGCTGAACTGCACGACTCCGTCTGCGCCCGTCTGCGCACACATGAACACACACACACACATCCGCCAGCAAGCCATGAGGGCAGGGAAGGCATACCTCTGTTGCATTCTGTGTGCATTCCACCTATCCTGAGAGCTATACAACCAGATGGAATCACCAGAAGATGAGCTGAAACACTCGGATAAACAAGCTGCTTGGTAAAGATTGAGGCAGGCGGGGCTGGAGGCCAAGGGCGGTGGGCGTTATGCAGTGATGTAGGTGTATCTGGCTGCCGCGGGTCTCAGGCGGAGGGTGCGCCCTCACCGTGTTGCTGAGTGAAACACCGCTGCCCTGCAACAGCACAGTGGCGCCCCGCAGCAGGCTGCCGTCACCATAGTAGGTGTACCTGTGCGGTAGGCACACACAATACACATGACGGCATACAGCAGGAGATTTTGAAGGCATCATCGTCCACAGTGTTTACAGGTGCCAACGCTCGTTGGTGAGGCACTGTGGAGTTGTCTGTGTGGGGGCTCAGCGGTGTGGTGCCTGCAATTCCCACTGCCTGGGGTGATGGGGAGGGCATGGGGTGATGCATGCATGATGTTGGGGCCGGCCACAATCTGCAAGGCGGAAGGGAGGCAGCCGTGCCGCCACCACCACCCCCACCACCACGCCTCACTCACTCGTCCGCCGCTTCCACCAGCAGGTCGCCGGTTGGGCTGTTGGCCACCACCAGCTGCAGGGGGATGTTCACGCCAGCGCCAGCGCTGTCCGCAATGTTCATGGTCAGTGTGTACGAGGCGCCTGCAGAGGTGCAGCCGCACACATTGGCGTGAGGCAGGCGGTAGCATTGTTGGCATCGAGCTGCAGATAGCAACACCATAATGTTTTCTTGCTATTCAGCCTGGGAACATAAGAATGCGATGAGTGACCCCAACTGGACATGTGCACAATACTTGCATGTGATGGACACGTGTGCGCTCATGCTGACTGACCTATGGGAGCGCCTGGCGGTGGAGCTACCAGCAGGTTCAGCTTTGTGCTTGCACCCACATCAAGCGCGGGTAAGGGCATGCTGGCGGTTGCGGCTGTGATGTCAGGCAGTGTGAATCCGCTGCCAGCTGGCAGCTGCGGGACCGTCAGGTTCCTGCATGCAAAAGTCACACATGCACATGACAGGCATGCTCAGGCAGGCGGGCTGGCCGGTAGCAAGGATCTCTGCACGGGAAGATCCAATTAGACGAGGCAAGGGAAGGCATGGTGATTGACCTCCACAACAACGCCATGTCGTGTGAGGCAACCACACGCAACCCCATAAGCTGCTGGATGAGCAACCTGCCTGAAAACAGTTTCGTCTGAGTTCGGATTCAACATGCTCATCCCATGCTCACCCTGACGCCAGGTTGCCTGTGTTGCTGATGGTCACAGCAATGCTGAACTGGCGGCCCGGGGCTAGCGTGACGCGCACTGCTGGCGGGTCGGCCGTCAGTACAGCGCTCACAGCGCCCACCATGACCTTGATCAGCAGCGACGTGCGCCCGCCTCCGGGCACAAAGAGAGAAACCGACACCTGCAACAGGCAGGCATGCAGGGCATGCAGATCCGTCGCATGCAAAGTGGCGGTGGTCTGCACGCTCAAGCAACACAGGCTTGTGTTGGCCACGTGCGCATGAGTGGACGGAGTTTGAGAAAGCTTCAAAGTCCTAACACGGCTGCCACGGTGGTGGCGGTGACGGTACAAAGAGCCATTCAGCACATGTGCAGCCAATTCGGGGGATGTACAGTGCCATGCAGGGGGACGTGCATGGCCATCACTCATCGCACTGCACCTCCCACTACTATGCGCCAGGCATCATACGTTCATACACACATCATACAGCAGACCGTTCTCTTTGTGGCAGCCGCCGGCTCAGCCCAGACACCTCGCCACCCTGAGGTGCAGTTCCCACCATCATGTATGTGAGCACAATGCACGGCCCCACGGAAAGCATACTGCATGGCCCAACGGGAAGTAAATGACTTGAACACAAATCACCCGCCATGTGTGCCCACCTGGTACTGCTGGGCGGCGCTGGTGGCGGTGGGGGCCGCCATGAAGCGCAGCGCCAGGCGTGCGCGCTGCTGGCCCAGGGGAAGGCCAGACGTCGGCCCGCAGTCATCCCCGCCGCAGCTCACCACCGGCTGCACAGACAGCTCTGCGGCGCTGACGGGGTCGATGGACCCACCCACGCGCTGAACCGCGGTGGTGGAAGCTTGCAGCAAGGGCAGGGCCTGCAGGCAACGACCAAGCACGGAGTGATCAATGATGACCTGACAACACACATTGTGACATGTTCCATGTTGCCTGGCATGCAAGCTCAGCATGGCATGAGATTACATGCCATTTTGTTTCTATATGCGGAGTTTACGCAGACGAATCCGCGTCAGTGAACAACGCGCAAGCGCTACCATCGATGCACAAGCACAATACGCTCAAGCTGGCGCTGACCGATGGATCTGAGGCCGCGATGAGGGCGAAGGGGTCGATGGTGGCCAGCTGGTTGGGCTTCACATGCACCAGCGCCAGCCCTGACGCTGCGTCCCGCCCAACCCCCGAGTCCATGGTGGTGCGCAGCCATGGCACAGACAGCTCCGCATACAGCCCCGCGCTGGCCTGCTGCTGCTCTGCCGCCTGCAGCAGCTGGCGGCGGCGGTGGCGGTGCCGGCCAGGGGCAGGCGTTGCAGCAGGGTGCGCTGACGCCAGCACATCCGCCAGCGCTGCCCGGTTGAGTGCGGCGGAGGCGTGCAGCGCATACACCCGGTACTGCCTGTGAGCATGCAGTACAAGGTTGCGCACAAACCTGATCCCTGGGGCAGCATCAGGATCAACAGGTGTGCCAGTGCAGCATGGCGTACACATAGCCAGCAGCCGCAGGTTGACATACGCATGGGAACACTCACGGCTGGGCCTGACTTAGCGGGGTAGGTGCAGCAACGTTGCATCAACACTGCAGGGCTGCGGCAGCATCCAACTCAAGGGCACACTCCACAACCCTCCCTCTCTCAATCCCTGCGCTTACCCTCCTGCGTTGACGGACAGCGAGTGGTCTAACGCAAAGCTGCCATCCGCTGACGTGGTCACAAAGTACTCGGCGTTGTCCGCATCACTGCCGCCCTGCTGGCTGGCGTCCTTTGAGATCAGCACCCACACGCGCCGACCTGCGAGCGCCGCAACCCCGGCGTTATTGGTGATTCCTGCGCCGCTGCCGGGAGTCAGGGCGGCTGCCGCTGTTGCTTGTTGCGTGACAGCAACGGCACCCTGAATGTGAATCATAGCGCCAGGCACTGCGGTGGCTGCGTCGAGCGAGAGGCTGCCCACGGCGTATGCATGGTACACAGTTACTTTGATGCTGGCTGCATCGCTGGCCCCTGCGGCATCCGGGACTGTGCTGGTGAGGGACATGGTGAGCGGCTCCTGGGATGGCAGCGCAGAGAAGGCTTGCACATCGGTCCATTGCAGGCGACCCGATAGCGGCCATAGGATGAGGCCGCGTTGCGCGGTGGTGGCGCCGCTAAGCGACCAACGCGTTGCGGTGGCGGTGGCTGGGGATACGCTGCTGCTGAGGATGCCTTGGCCAACCCAACTGACTCCCTCCACCATTTCAAGGATGAAGGGGCTGGATCGGTTCTCCCTGGGTGACGTGCCTGCAGCCACGAATGCAGGGAGCGACGAAGCACGTGCAAAGGAAAGGAGGAGCTGGTGCTGATGTCCACACAATGCATGTTGCTAGAAGCAGACAGTGTAAACAACAAACAACAGCATGTTGCTGGAAACAGACAGGCACATGCTGTAAGGGGTTTGCATTACATAGGCGATAAGCATGCATACCGTACCTGCGATGTTATCAATGATGGGGATTTCCACATGCTGAGCGCAGTCCTGCCCCAGCCAGCCAGCTGCGCAGACGCACTGGCCCAGCGTGCAGGTGCCCTGGCCGGCAGCGCACCCGGCGCACTCAGCGTAGTACCTGCACGACACACATAGTCACAACGCACACACGCAGCATGCTCATACACATACACACTGCACGGCCCCGCGGGAAGCACAATGCATTGCACCACAGGAACGGAATAATGCAAACACACAGTGTGTTCATGAGGGAGCACCAACCACCCGCACCAATCATCCTCACTCATCAGTGAGTGGTGCAGCTAGTCAGTCAGTCAGTCAGTGATTGTTTGCTGCTGGCTGGAACACAAAGCGCAATAGTGCGGGCCGTGAGCTGGACTGCATACACACTTAACAAGAGTCAATAGACATTAGGTGTTGACGCGCAGTGGTGAAAGGTGTTCGGTAACCCGAACACCACTGTGCGGCGTCACACTCACGAGACGGTGTTAAGCGCCGGCCACCCAGTGGTCACAGGGTCTGATGCTGCCTCCGCAGCTGATTGCGCCACGCTGACGTACATGCTCAACACAGAAAGCGCCGGCGCTTGCGGGGCAGGGCACGACAGCTGGCTTGTTGACAGCCAGGTGGCCTGTGCAATGTGCGCACGTGCGTGAGGGTGAGTCTCTTATTACCACCTTGTTACCCAGGCACATGTGCTCAGGTGGCAAGGTGCTGCCCAAATCCATGACTGCTTCAGGGAAGTTGCCACCCGACGCCATGGGAAGTGCGCCAGGGAGGAGCACTGTGCGACGATTCAGCTGCTATCCATTGCCCATGATTGTCACTGCAACACGCGCACACAGTGTTTGCCTGCATGCGATGCCAGTGCACGCTGAGGGTACAGGCTCGACACTGACAGGTGTATTTCATCTGCATGTGTGACACGGAGGCGCGTGACACTTTCAGAACTGTCAGCGCAGGTAGCAAGGCACCCAAGTTGCTTGAGCACCTGAACGGCTTGGAACGCGCTCTGGCTGCTGAACTGCAGGGTGCACCAGTAGGAGTACGCCGGGTAGCCGGACCAAATCTGTGGGAACACACCACTGATTGACAGGCTGCCCCCGGACACTGTACGGAGCATGGATGGTGAGGCGTAAGCAACAGAGAAGTCTCCCTTGGTAACAAGTGCAGGGCTCGGTGGCGGTGGGCTGGGAGGTGGTGGACTGGGAGGTGGTGGGCTGGGCGGCTGCAGCGCCGACCCAGAAGGTGGTGGGCTAGGCAGCGGTGGGCTGGGAGGTGGTGGACTAGGCGGTGGCGGGCTGGGCGGCTGCAACGCCGTCCCGGAAGGCGGTGGGCTAGGCGGCGGTGGGCTGGGAGGAGGTGGACTGGGAGGAGGTGGACTAGGAGGTGGTGGGCTGGGCGGCTGCAACGCCGACCCAGAAGGTGATGGGCTAGGCGGCG